>JAVSCE010002437.1:0-20518 GCA_032199065.1 Smutsia gigantea
TTTGAAAACTTAAATAAATAGAAAACATACCATGTCCCTGGATGGAAAAACTCAATATTCTAAAGATGTTAATTCTCACTAAAGTAACCTATAAATTCACTGAAATTTCAATCAAGTTTCCAAAGGGTTTTTTAAAATTTTGAAAAACTGATTCTAAAACATAATTGGGAGAAAAAATGGGAAAGAATAACTAAGAAAATATTAGAAATAAATGAATGACAAAATATAGAAAGTCTACAAAAAACCCATACATTTATATAAATTCAGTTTATAATAAACTGAATTTCAAGTCATTGGGGTAATTGTTCAACAGATGTTATTGCGAAGTTTTGCTTTTTCATTAAAAACACAAAAATAGATACCCAACTGACACCATTTAAAAAAAAGTAAGTTCTAGATTAATCAAAGATATAAAAGTTAAAATAACTTTTAAATGCATGGAATAAACAGGTGAAAGGAGTATAAAGTTATATTAAGAAAAGTTAAAATCATAAAGATATTAAAATTCAGGGTAAATTAATATTTTTGTAACCTTGGAGTAGGAAAGGCCTTTCTAAGCATAACACAAAATCTAGAACTCTTGAAAGTTTGATAACTTTGACAAGAAAAGTACTTAAAATTTTGGTCTGGCAAAGGACCATGAAGAGAGTTGAAAGAGAAATGGCAAAGTAGGAAAATATTTACAGTATATATTGACAAACGGTTACAATCCGTAATATAAGCATCCCAATCGGAGAAAAAATGGGCTAAAGATAAAGACAAGCTAGAAATACCTATGTATCTCACAACTTCAATTCTAACATTTCTCTGACAAGGAATGCTTGCATGAACATAGAAATGTTACATATTGGCTATCTGGGACAATTTTGTTTGTATTAGTAAAGATTGCACTTGTACCAAGTGCCCATTACTTAAATATTGGTTAAATTAATCATGCTATATCTACAGCAAATAACTATACAGTCATTAAAACAATCAAATAGATCTATACAAATGGAAATGAAGGACCTCCCTTGAAAATTGTTCATTTAAAATTATAGGCTGCAAATGGTATGTATTTTACTGTCATACATACATAATAGTAGGATCTTATTAATATACACACACACAAATATATATACATGGATATATGAACATTTATGCATAGAGAAATGTCTGAAGTGATGTAACTCTAATTTTAAGTAATAATAACAGTGAACACTCAAATTGCAGTTACAATGTGCCAAGTACTGTTCTAAATGATAAATGAGGACATTATGCTAAATGAAGTTAGTTACAAAAAGACATACTTCATGACAACATTTACAATAGTCAAACTCAGAAGCAGAGAATAGAATGGTGGTTGCCAGAGGCTAGATGGGAGGGGGAAATGGGGAGTTGTTGCTCAGTGGGTATCAAGTTTCAGTTATGCAAGGTGAGTAAGTTCTAGCGATCTGCTGTACAACATTGTGCCTATAGCTAACAATGTGGTATTGTGAACTTTAAAATATGTTAAGAGGATAGATCTCATGTTAAGTGTTCTTAGCATAATAAAAAACAATCACAAATATATATATGCTTTGGCCCAGTCATTCCACTTGTAGGGATTTATCTTTCAGATATATCCATACATATGCAAAATAATACATGTATAAGGTTATTCATCATAGCATTATTTGTAATGCAAAATATTGGTAACAATCCAAATATCCTTCTATGTGGAACCGGTTAAATAAATGATGTTTCATTCATACAATGTAATACTATGCAACAATAAAAATGGAGTCTTTTATGTACCAATTTAGAGTGATAGCTAAGATAGCAAGGTGCTACCAGTTGTATAAAAAAGGGGGCAAAATTTTCTACATACACCTATTTGCTTGTATGTATACAAAGAACATCTCTGAGAAGATAATTAAGAAATGGTACCACTGATTATCTCCTGGGAAGTGAACTAAGTTGCTAGAGGGCATAGTTGATATATTTCTTTTTATACTTTTTAAACTTTGTGATTCTATTACCTACTCAGCACATTAATTAGGTTAATGGTGGAGGAAAAAAATACTTGTGAAAAACAACTGACCTTTGGGCCCTGTAGATGTATTTAGAGTTTCCTGTGAGCCGGTATAGCAGCAGAAAGACATAGGCACTGCCAGCTACACCGTGGCAAATCCCCGGCCCCTTCTTTAGCAGGCCCTTCTGCCACGTGAGTTCCCCACACCGGATACATGTGTCCAGGTACTGCGGTTTCTTGGAAACCAGATAAGCTTTGGCAAACAGATAGGCAATTCCTGTGAAAACATCAAAGATGTTAGAGGTGACTTTCAGGGCTTACTACTACACAGCAGAACTTCTCAATGGGTAAAAGGCTCACAAATCACCCAAGATTTGATAAATTATCCATTTTAATCTGGTAGATCTGAGCTGGGGCCTGAGACACTGCTTTTTCTAATAAATGGCCTTCTAAGAAGTAGCAAGGTTATAGAATCTTCTACAAGGGAGTCTTATTTTACCTGTAAGATTTAGTTTGAGTTGTTTGAACTGTATTGTGGTGTTAGCCCTTGGAGGATGGGCAACAAGTACACAGACTGATAAAATTCATAATTTACAAATGGGCTAATATTTAATGATGCATACTCTGGTAAGCATTCTGCCTATGTGGCTGTTTGGAATGGCTAAATGTTTATACACTTTGCCCATTCTCCCACAGGGGTTCAGAATTTGTAATGTTAAAAGTACTTAGAACTATATAGCTTTTCTTAAGAACAGGGAGTCCTTCCAAAAACAATAATGATCCCAAGTGACCTGGCCAAGACTTCTACTCCAGCTGTGGAGTCGTTTCCAACTTGGTTGTTCCAAGGAAAGACATTTTCCTTCAAAACTCCTCAGCAAAGGCAATCTCAACTACACAGGCAGGAACAGAGATAAAAGAGGCCACAGCTATTTATAGAAATGATTTCCCCCAAGTTCTGGGTGATCACATTCAGAGAGGAGATTAGCAACACAAGATCATTTTCTCCTGCATGGCCTACCTTTGTCCTATATAAAGTGGGAAAGACTGGAATTTAGCAGGGCATCTTGACTAGCCCATCCATCCAGCTTATCTCTGCCCTTCATTGTCTTTGACTAGGCTATTTTACACCTCTGTAGAGATCGAAATTACCTTGCAGAAAATTAAGAGTAATAATGTAAATAATTCCTGTCTCTAAAGACTCACATTCTGTCTGATAGAGGTTGGATTGACTTCCCTCAGCTTTTGTGGCAGCAGCCAGTTTTGCATCTATTAAGCAAATCATGTCTGCATTCCTAATGGCCTATAAATATGTCTGCTCTTTGGATTTTCCTTTGAACCAGTTGTAATATCTTTTTTGTTCTCTCATTAATTTATGAGCTAAATAAAATCACTGACATGCTTATTTTATATGTGTCTAAGAGTCATGATTTTATTCTCTTCTAAAATGTGTCCTTTAACAGTCTCCATGATTAACACTTACATAACAACAGGCTCTCCTCAGCCAATGCTTTCCAGTCAACCACTGATGATGGTTGCCTATAGCACTGTTCTCCTTCAGTTTTAGGAACAAAGTGTCTCCCACAAACTAAAGCATGACTTTAAAAGAATTGAACTAATTTAATTACTCATTTATTCATTCACTCCATCCATTCATTTGAGTGTTTCTTGGTTATACAGAGTGTTCTACTGGACACATAACCGTAGGCATGGATAACTTCTTGAGCATGTGACCTGTACAGCCTTACAAGGCCCATGCTGGATTTAATGCTCTGCTGTGACCATTTTGAAATTCTTCATTATTTTTTTGAAAGGGCCTGTGTTTTCATTTTGTACTAGGCCCTCCAAATTATGTAGCCAGTCCTGGGCCTAGGTAATATAAATAAATGCTAAACATGATTCCTGCACAGAAAGGCACTGTCTAGAAAGGGAGAGAAAAATATGTACACATGACTGATATATAATAGGACATGTAGCCCATGATGCTGTTGGGGCATGAAATGAATGGTGCTATCAATAATACTAGAGCGATCAGGAAAGTGGAAATTCCCTGAGGGAGCCAGTTAGCTGAGGAGGTAGCACTTCTTTTGGGGCTTCAGAGGATGCACAGGAAACTCCAGCCCCAAAGTGAGGTAGAGAAAGCATTCTAGGCATCAAGATAAGCAAGGCCAAAGATTCAGAGCCCAGACAAACAAGCCACATGACGACCAACGGGGCAGTGTTCTTACCAACAGGACCGTGTCGGGGAAGGGTTAACTGGGTTCACCTTATGGATGGTTGTGCAAGTCTGGTAAGGCAGCTTGGATTGTATTCTGTGGGCAGTAGGGAACCAGTGCAGGTGTTTTTGTTGTGGATTGGTTGGAGTTTATTTTTAATGATGTGATTAGTATTATAGACAAAATGTCGCACAGTGGTGTCAAGAGAGACCTAAAAAAGAGTAATGGCATAGCTATGAGCTGATCAAGTTGGCAGGAAGATGGCAAAGAGTCTAATGAAAAAGAGCCAGCTCCCAGGACTTGCTGGCTGTTTAGATACTAACTTGAGCATCTACTTACACGCCAGACATAATAGTAGGTGCTATAGTTTTAAGAAGCCCCTGCTTTCATAGCATTTGCAACCTTAGGCTATATGAGGGGCACTAATTAGGCTAGTGAGGGGAAACAAGAGGTGCTGCGGAAGCACACACGAAGGCTCCTAACCCATACTTGGAGGCACAAAAGGCCCAGTAGGGGCCGTGACGCTATCTAATCTGAGTACCACAGGATGAGGAGGTATTAGCCAGGCAAACTGGAAGCCCTTGGTGCCCTGCCGGACCCCCTTTACTTACCGGGAGGTTCCCTGTTTCCCAGTTGCTAGGAGTCGGCTGTTAACAAAGCTCACAGCGCGCTCTCATTGGGAGATTTGCCCTCAGCCAATTGGGAGGCTATGCTATGTGCCCACCCCCACAGCAGATTTCAGCCAATTACTGACTGACACAGGAGTACAAAGGGCCAGTATTTTCCCTCCTTACCCCCCCCACCGTCCCCCAGCCCGTTCAAAACAGACCAACTCTGTGTAATCTGGGCCTCTTAGCTTGCCCCTCAAAATCCAGGTGGAGCTAATCTCCAGGTGAGGTACAAAGCCCTTTGTGACCTGGCTTCGACTCTGTTCTCCTACCACTTCTCCATTCCCTACTTGAAGCTTTTCACGTAAAACCAAACCACCTCAGTTCCCTTTCCTTCACTGTGTGGTTCCATGCCTCTGACTGAGACTTCTTGGAAAAAACTTCCCATCTTTCTCTACCTGGACAAATTAACTCAGGCATCACCTCCTCCAGGAAGCCCTCACTAACCTCGAGGAGCACTAGGAATCCCTCCTCTGAGCTCCTATCACTCCCTATACAAACCTTAACACTTAAACAGAACCATATTAAAATGATCTGTATACTTGCCTGCCTTCCCTAGGAGTGCAAACTACCCAAGGGCAGGAACTCTATCTTGTTATTTTTGTTCCCCTAGTCAGCGGCATGGTGTTTGACAAATGGCTACTGACCCTGTAAGGTCTCACTTCTCGCCCCAGCACAAGCCGATGTTGAAGGCGAGATGAGAGATGTGGCAGGAAGAAGGGCTGAGATGGTCCAATTTCTATGCTACATCATTATCCAAGCAGCTTAGTAGCTACTGATCCTATGGTTCTGGCCAGAGAGAAGGGGCCTCTTCCTGCAGCCTGGATCACAGAATGGCACATGAAAGGGACCTTGAAAAACTTCTGAACCTATTGTCTCCTGACCTGACCTAATGAAATCCACAATAACGCTGCTTCATCTAAAAGGAAGCAATGTTGGATTCCTTTGCTTTTGATGGAAACCTTGTCATTTTGTCATGGGAACACTGATTATTGTGCATTGATAAGAAACCCGAGTCAGAAACTATATATGTCTTTGCCAAATACAAATGGGAAAAGGAATGGCTTAAGAAATACGGTTTGGGAGATTAAGTCTTTGAAACCATGTGACCCAGCAAAGCCTTGGCATGTGTAGTTTCACCATACAGGGGAATCAACACACATGCCCATTCTGGGATCTATGTGTTCCCTGAGGCATGCTTTGTACAGTGTGCTCTACAAACTTTACCGACCAGTGACATCTGCACTCACAAGCCCTTGTTCTCTATTCAAAGTCACCTTCCTAGGCATCCTTGAGAAATAATTTTTAAAAAAGCCACATTTGTGTTTCAGAGTAAAGGAAATGTACTGTCAGTGTTCCCAGAGTGATGATGTAACAATGCAACCTAGAGTATTTTCGCCACAGCCTTTGTTTTAATGATTTTGTAAATCACTTTCACCTTGTATTTCAGAATCATTAAAGGCTATGAAGGGGTCATATGAATCTGCCTGCTATATACTTCATTGCATTTAGTGAGAAAAGCTCTATGCCATACTGGGTATTTATAAATGTGGTGTCTGCAAATATTTTGGGATATATACCTCAGGAATGGCAAGGGTCCTCAGGGTAAAACGGGTCTATAGTGCTAAAAAGCTGAGTTGCACTCACTACTTCATCGAAATGTGCTTGTTTCACAGATGAAGAAACAAAGGCACAAAAGAAACAAAGTGGTTTTCTCAAAGTCACTTAGCTGGTTAGTATTGGAGCTACAATTCAAATCCAGAGTTGCTAGAGTCAAGAATTATTTCCACACTGCATAAATGATAACTAGGGCTGTTACTTATAGAGGTGGGTTGAAGGGAAATCAACAGCAAACAAGTCTAGGGAAGATTAGGTATCACTGATGAAGTTCCACACTGTGGATTACCTCTGGCAGGTTTTTAAGCACAGAATCAGTCTGCTGCCCGAAACCATCTGCACTGTTCATAAAGCTGCTCTCAAAAAATATTCTTCTCAAACAAGTGAAAATTATTTTTCTAGGTCACTCCTGTTTTAGAATTTTTGGAGCGTTTACTGTTGCTAACTTCCGAGAAATCTTGATGGTCTTCAACCTGCACTTATCAGATTTATAATCACTCTCAATGCTATTTTTAACACATCTCTTAAAAGGAAGACCAGTACTTGAGATGGGAATGTGGGTTGGCAGAAATAATGGGCCCCATTCGGTTCTTCATCCCTTTGTGAATTGGTTATTTTGGTAGTCCAGTGAATACATGGGTTTCATGACTTTGCTTTGCACCCTATGTTTAATCTTAAGAAGATACTGAATATGAATGAGAAATGAGGCCAATTAAAGTCCCCAAGATGATGAGCCCTATGCTGTATTGTTAGGGTATATGAGCCACAAACGCAGATGGACTGTGGTGTACACAAAGGATGGAATAACTGCCGTTCAAGACTCCCATATCAATTAACTGACCCAATCACTCATTTTAGTGGACTATCTTCCCATTCTTCACACGATCTTTCCTAACACATTGCATCCTTTCAAAATATTCTGTATTTACCTTGGGACATCTCCAAAATTCAAGGGTCCTGGGGTGCTTGGCACTTATCCAGAGACTATCACCGAAAATAATTAAAGAGAATGGGAAATGGGAGTGTTGAGCATAACATGAAGGGGTAACATTTCCAGAAACGTAAATAACTGTTGTTTTTCTCCAAAAACTTCAAAGCCAGAAGAAATGGTCTCACAATATAACTGGTGGGAATTAGCCTGGACATAATGCACAATGCCCTAGCACTGGTATAAGCACACAAAGGAGACTTTGAAGTCCCTTCCTTAGGTAAATGTGGCAGTCAGAGACAGAAGGGCCAATGAACTGATATATTATTTGTCAACTCAAACTGTACAAGGAAAACTGAAATTACATTTGGATTAAAGAACATTAATTAGATAAGGAAGTAATAAAAATCAGGTAACAAAGTAAAGAGGAATCAAATATATTTTAGGGCTCTACTCACGGCATTAAAGCATAGCCTTGAAAATTAAATCCACTCCTAATCCAAAAATTTTGTGTTGTTTGGTATTTTAAATCTCTTGCCGGCCAATCAACCAAAACTGATTGATTTGAATTTAACTTCTTTTGAATTGCCCCTTTTCAGAAGGCCTAATTAGCAGTGTAATGAGATTAAAAAGAAAAGAAAAAAAGGAAATGATGAGGTCTGAAAATTTCTAGACTCAATTCCAGAGAGTTCACTGCAGATGGCTTCTCATTCCTCCAGACTTTTTATTAGGTGATGAAGCTACTCCTCATCTGAAGCAGAGTTATAGAACAGTGTGTCTCAAACTTTAATGTTCATACAAATCACCTAGGAATCTTGTTAAAATGCAGATTCTGATCAATGGGTTTGGGTGGGGCCTGAGATTCTGGATTTCTAATAAGCTCCCAGGTTGCACATGCCAGTAGTCCAGGGACCAGGTTTTGAAACGCCAAGCTCCAGATCTGCACTGTTCAATGTAGTTATCGATTACTTGCAATGGGGCTACTCTGAGTTGAGATTGGATGTACGTTTAAAATATACAGAGGATTTCAAAGAATTAATATGAAGAAAATGTGGAATAGCTCAATTTTAAAATCGGTTGCATGTTGAAATAATATTTCAGGTATATTGGGTCATCTAACATATATTATTAAAATTAATTTCACTGTTTCTTTTTATGCTTTTATAGAAATTTTAAAAATTTCACTCCATATGTGGCTCATATTATATTCTATTGGACAGTGCTTGTTTAATTTATGTACAAATAGATACAGATCATATAACTTAAAAAATATGGGATCATTTCTGGAGATATGTTATAGATCAAGACATTTGTGGCTTTGAAAACTTTCATCTTGAGTTCTTTAATTTCATATAGTAATGACACAAGATAAGAAATACCCTCACTTCCCAGAAAAGGTACTTCTCTCAGGCTAAGCCTGGTGCAAGGAATGTTTTCAGATAATAGTGTGTGTGAAGACCTGGGGCGCCGTGGCACCAGTGCACCAGCTCGTTCTCTCTCTCGATGGCTTCGCCAAGCTCAGGTGGCCAGTTGCAGTTCTGTTCCTGCTCCATGAGGAAGTCCACACTCTGCCACACCAGCTCCTGTTCTGAGGGCTTCAGGTGCTCGTGGTAAGAAAGAAGCATCTGGAGAATGGATGACAGGCCATGAGCTGCTCCTATATTGACAAAGCATAATTAATTCACACAACTGGGAGGAGAGCCAGTTTAATTTAGTGAAAGACAATCAGTATAAAAAAATGAATGGTGATATTACTTGAAAGCACATAGAGTAATACAGTAATTGAGTTGCTGAAGACCTAGGCTTCTGGGAAAGATATGTTAGAGCAGGGTCTGCAAAGTACAGCCTTCAGGGCAAATATGGTCTACCACTTGTTTGTTTGTTTGTTTTTGCTGTTTTTTTATTAAGGTATCATGGATATACAATCTTATGAAGGTTTTTATAACATTCACTCAAATTATCAAGTTCCCCCACACACCCCATTGCAGTCACTGTCCATCAGCATAGTAAGATGCTATAGAGCCACTACTTGTCTTCTCTGTACCATTTGTTTTTGTAAACAAAGTTTTATTGAAACACAGCTCATTCATTTGTGTATTGTCTATGGCTGATTTTGTGCTACAATGGTGGAGTGGCATTTGTAACCAAAACCATTTGGCCCACAAAACTGAAAATATCTATTATCTATCCCTTTACAGAAAAATGTTTAGTGACTAACCCCTATTTTAGACAAAAGGATTTTTAATGCTGTAATTAACATATCAATAGTTTTTATGAAAATTCCCCTAAAATACTTGAAAATAATTTCTTCTAGGTATCCTAAACAGTAATTCAACACATAAAAATTAAGCACCTACTATGTGCCAGATACTACTGTTCTACAGGCTGAAGATAGATCAGTGAACAAAACAGACTAAATCCCTTCTTCTGTAAAGTTAAACAGTAGTAACTGGTATTAATTTATTTGATCCTTCACAATTAGCAGTGTGTTTTGGAAATTGTCCAAGCTCCAGGGATACAATGACTAATATGATTTGGTCTGTACCCTTGAGGCCCTCTCCATCCAGTCTGGAGAGAAAGCCAACCTTGGCAGATACTGTCAGTGCCCTGCCCATCACCTCATCCCCACTCATCATCCCGGGGCACCTATCCTCCCTGCTGCCTACTTCAAGCGCCTCTCATTTTGCCTGAGGCTTTCTCTAGCTACAGAGCTGTGCCCAGTCTACAGGCACAGGGCTGAAATGAACACCTAGGGAATTAACACCTCTGGGAGCAGCACTCGACCAATAAAGAAAGGAGTTGGTGAATGACCACCCCAGCTTCCTCACCCAGGGGGTGGGACAATTCTGAGGCACGTTCTCTACAGCCTCTTACTGTCCCCAGCAGAACTAAGCCTCAGTTATTCATAACTGCCCATTATTACATCTTCCATTAACTTCTTTCTCTACCCTGTCTTGCCTCTTCATTCCTCTATCAACACTTTCTGGGAGCACCTTCCAAAGAAACCATTTACACCCAAGCCCTTGTTTCAAAGTCAGAGCTAGGGAAATTTATATGGGAACTTAAAGGTCTTTTGAGAAAACTCTCACAGAGCTGCTAGTCTATAAGCTCATTGCTGACGTTCGTCAACTACTGATTCACTTGTTTGGGTGCCCTTATTATGTATGGGCTCTTGGTAAAGGTCCAGAGATCCCAAAGGTAAATGAGAGGAAGTCCTCATTTTGAAGGTGCAAACCCACTCAGGTGGTTGGTAAGCCATGAACTACAGTGTGATGTGATAAAGGCTCCAATAGGGGTGTGGCAGGGTGACCTGACATTAACCAATTTTGCTTCAGGGTAAAATTTGAAATGTGTGAATGTTTCTCCAGACTAAGTTCAATAAACGCTTTTTGCAAAAGCACAAAGTTTCTCAATAGATTTAATAATGCCTGAAATCCTGTTGTAAGTATTACAGACAGATGAGGTGGGTACAGGAAGCCAGGCATTCTAGCCACAAGAAGCAAGCGCAAAGGTTACACAGATGTGAGAACAATTTGCTTACCAGAGACTACTATGCTGGGCAGAACCAAGGAAGGGAGAGATAAAGCTTGAGTTTGGAGAAGGAAGCAGTTGATCTACAAAGGGCCTTGCAAGTCATGCTCAGAAGTGATGGGGAGCTGCTGAAGGATTCAAAAGGGGAGTAACTAATTTTCCCTTTATATGCCTCAGATCTCAAAAGTAGCCACTATGATTTGTTTGTCTGTTATTAATCCGCTAATATTAAAAACTTGATGATGTTAGTGGCGGAATCCTGTTTCGCTGTGCACAGGCAGTATTTGCAATGAGTGTATAAACTATTCACGAACTTTCTTGCAAAATTAGGCCAATGAACTCACAATCTCAAATCTGGATTTTAGCCTTTAGTGAAAGTAATTGTTAAAATAGCTACATTTCTGCCAGATAAACTATGAAAACAAATATTAAATTGTGATTTGTAATACCTATCAATATTTTTAAATGGAATTTTAAAGTGTTTCTAGTTAAATACATAGTGATGACCTATGTCAAAAACAAATCTTTCAATCTTTATTCAATGCTGGTATCAGAGACTCCTTTCATCCTACAGGAGTTTGCCAACACCTTCACTCACCCAAGTATTCGGTTCCATAGTAAGAATACATCAGGGGAAATGGTTTCCTCTTTTTCATGGCATATTGCTTCCCAGAGTCCAAAATTGCCTGGCAAATTGATTTGATCTGTGCTGGGGTCAGAACCTGAATAGGAAAATCAAGAAGTGGAAGTCAAATTAGGATCTTTTTGCCTCAGACACTGGATTTTCTTGCTTAAAAGGGCCATTAACATATCCCCCAAATCCTTTTCCTATGTATAAATAAGTTTAGTCAACCATAATTTTTTTAAACCATTGATTCTCTCCTTGTTGTCAAGTTTATCTGCCCTCTTCATAAAACTTGGTCTGATGGGAAATACATACCTTTACTGTTATAGGCTTTTATAAAATGCAAAGACCATCCTACAGTTAGTTATATCATTAATCCTTGTCACAGGAGAAGAAAGTGCTCAGAAAAGAACAAAGACTGGTCCTAACTGACAATGCTTTAACAAAGCTCTTACTCCTGGCATGTGGTGCAGATCTGGCCCACACAATGGGCCTTCAATTTGTGTCATTTAGACTGTGCTTATAAAGCCACAATTCTCTGACAAGCTGCTGAATGACACACTCCCTGTAGCCTTTTGCATTCTCTGAATGAAACCAATGTTCAATAAGTACCAAGGCAAAGTAACTTTTAATATCAAAATGACTCTTAAGAGAGAATGGCTAAATGCAATGACTTGCAGTCTTCTTTTATTCAGCTTACCACAGTGTTAGGACTCTAGACATTCAAATGTTCTCAAGCCAGCAAAGCACCATGGAGTTGATTAATGTTCTGCTTGGGGCTGCAGTGTTTTCTGCTTCCCACTCCTCAGGGGAGATGAGATACTCCCTTTGGCACCCATCTCATATCACTTTGACTCTGGTGTAGCATTTACCACCTGGTATGTTATGTCTGTCTCTCTCTCTCTCTACTAGACCATCAATTATTTGAGGGCAGAGACTGTGGCACCTCATCATTTTAGTATCCTTGGTTCTTAACACAGTACTTGAGGGCCCCTTTGGTAGCTGATGAGTAAATAAGAGCCAGGTTTACTGGCATGAAAAGCAGAGCCCTCCCACCCCTTTCCTTAACTCCGTTCCTCCCTCCATTTCTCCCTCCCTCTTTACCTGCTTTCCACAATTATTTCTTAAGCCCTTACTATATTTCAGGAAAACATGTTCTAGGTGCTGGAGATAGGACAGTGAAAAGACACACAGGAACTCTCCTCTCATGAAGCCAACCTTCCAAAATGGCAGGCCCGCACAAAAAAAGTACTAGTCAGAGTAACCCTGACCCCACCGCTTCCCCAAATGCCCTGAAGTTTAGCCTTGGCCTGATTGAATGAATCTGGGATCAAGGAAAAGTCCACTGCATTTTTGCCCCTCTCCTAAGACTCACACATCAAATTTTCCTACCTGTTACCTACCATTAGATTCTTCAATTCCTTTCGAAATAAAGTACAAATGATTTCTTATGTCATAACTTGCTCCTCTGATTTACCCAACAATAGAAGAGTAAAATATGACCCAGATTTTGGCCTCCACAAATCTAGCATTTCATTTGGAAAAATAATTACATCAAGAGGAAGCTGTTCATTAATCCATTCTGCCAATTCACATTTGCTGAGCTACTATTCCAGTAAGGCCCTCTGCTAGGTATTGTGGACGCAATTCTAGAAAGCCTGGAACATATTTTTTCCCTAGAGGCAACTTACTATTCACGGCTGGAGATGAGACATAGACAGAAGTAATTAAAGTTCAGGAGCCTAGGCGTGGAAAGAAATAGCAATGCAGAGTATGTAGCACAGACAATGAAGCCCTGCTCAGTTTCACTAAGACTTTACTGTCTCCTCATTTTCCATCTAGTTGCTCAGAAACAATTATGTCCTGGCTTCCAACTTAAATTTTCCTTCTGTTAGCTCCTTATCTTTGTTTCTTGGATTTACTCCTCCTTTCTGCCTGAAATTCCCAAAGACCCGATCTTCCTTTTCCTAGGCATTCCCACCATCATTCCTGGGCTCAGTCTTGGGTCATTCCTTAGCTGAATACCAGTGTCTCTGAAGTGATTCCCTACTCTGCACATCTATTTGAATTGCTACCAAATTTTTCATTTGCTATTAAAAACATCTTAGTCTTTGTGCCTTTGTGAGTACCAGCTGACCTTACATTTGGTCTTGCTCTGAGTAATATCCTGCATCATCTGTCTTATATCAACCCCTCCATCCTGGCTCACTTACAGAAACCTGCTAAGAGCCTTCAAGGGCACAAACAGGACTCTAGCCCTCCCTTATTTTCCTGGGATTCTATCTGGCTCTTCAACTGCCTGCCAATTTTGGTCTTGAATCCATATGACAGAAACAGTTTTTGTGAAAGGAAAAGGTCATTAAAATTTGGGATTATGTACACATTTTAATTACTGAAATACTCCCTTTTTGACTGCTGTGCCAATCATTGAAATAGGCTTATTCTTTCCCCAGTGGAACATTTATTCATGTCTCCCCACCCCCGTGTATGCGTGTGTGTGTGTGCATGTGTTCACCTGCTTTTTTTAACCGAGAAAAAAATATCAGCTAGGTTATGTGGTGCCTTCACCCTTTCTTTCCGTCCCTAATCCACAGCTTAGAATAGAGCATGAGTTTATAAAATATCTCAAAACCTCCCTGGTCATGCATCATGTCTGGGTGGTTTCCTCTTATCTCTCAGAAACACTGTGAAAAACAAAGAGAAACCGCGCTTGTTGGGCTGGATAAAGACCAGTTACGCATACAATTCTTTATCTCTGAGAACAGACAAGACCTACCCTTGGGTTTATTGATCAGCAAATAAAAAGTGAAAACAGTGCTCATTAAAAGTATGGAGGGACCCCACAGAAATACAAAGAATCATAAGAGAATATTATGAGAATCTATATGCTAACAAGCTGGAAAACATAGAAGAAATGGACAACTTCTTAGAAAAATACAACCTTCCAAGACTGACCAAGCAAAAAACAGAAAAACTAAACAGACCAATCACCAGTGACGAAATCGAATTGGTAATCAAAAACTACCCAAGAACAAAACCCCTGGGCCTGATGGATTCACCTCTGAATTCTACCAGACATATAGAGAAGAAATAACACCGATTCTCCTTAAAGTTTTCCAAAAAATAGAAGAGGAGGGAATACTTCCAAACTCAGTCTATGAAGCCAGCATCACTCTAATACCAAAACCTGGCAAAGACCTCACCAAAAAAGAAAATTACACACCAATATCCCTGATGAACATAGATGCAAAAATACTCAACAAAATATTAGCAAACCAAATTAAAAAATACATCAAGAGGATCATACACCATGATCAAGTGGGATTCATCCCAGGGATGCAAGGATGGTACAACATTCGAAAATCCATCAGCATCATCCACCACATCAACAAAAAGAAGAACAAAAACCACATGATCATCTCCATAGATGCTGAAAAAGCATTTGACAAAATTCAGCATCCATTCCTGATTAAAACTCTCAACAAAATGGGTATAGACGGCAAGTACCTCAACGTCATAAAGGCTATATATAACAAACCCACAGCTAACATCATACTTAACGGCGAGACGCTGAAAGCTTTTCATCTAAGATCGGGAACAAGACAGGGATGCCCACTCTCTCCACTGTTATTCAACATAGTACTGGAGGTCCTAGCCACAGCAACCAGACAAAACAAAGACATACAAGGCATCCAGATTGGTAAAGAAGAAGTCAAATTGTCACTATTTGCAGATGACATGATATTGTACATAAAAAACCCTAAAGACTCCACTCCAAAACTACTAGAACTGAATTCAGCAAAGTTGCAGGATACAAAATTAACACACAGAAATCTGTTGCTTTCCTATACACTAATGATGAACTAACAGAAAGAGAAATCAGAAAAACAATTCCATTCACAATTGCATCAAAAAGAATAAAATACCTAGGAATAAACCTAACGAAGGAAGTAAAAGACCTGTACTCTGAAAACTACAAGACACTCCTAAGAGAAATTAAAGAGGACACTAACAAATGGAAATGCATCCCATGCTCTTGGCTAGGAAGAATAAATATTGTCAAAATGGCTATACTACTTAAAGCAATCTACAGATTCAATGCAATCTCTATCAAACTACCAACAGCTTTCTTCAATGAACTGGAACAAATAATTCTAAAATTCATATGGAACCACAAAAGACCCCGAATAGCCAAAGCAATCCTGAGAAGGAGGAATAAAACAGAGGGAATTACGCTCCCTGACTTCAAGCTCTACTACAAAGCCACAGTAATCAAGACAATTTGGTATTAGCACAAAAACAGACCCACAGACCAATGGAACAGAATAGAAAATCCAAACATTAACCCAAACATATACAGTCAGTTAATATTTGATAAAAGTGCCTTGGATATACAATGGGGAGATGACAGCCTCTTCAGCAGCTGGTGTTGGAAAAACTGGACAGCTACATGGAAGAGAATGAAACTGGACTACTGTCTAATCCCATACACAAAGGTAAATTCAAGGTGGATCAAAGACCTGAATGTAAGTAATGAAACCATAAAACTCTTAGAAAAAAACATAGGCAAAAATCTCTTGGACATAAACATGAGCAACTTCTTCATGAACATATCTCCCCAGGCAAGGGAAACAAAAGCAAAATGAACAAGTGGGACTATATCACGCTGCAAAGCTTCTTTACAGGAAAAGAAACCATCAGTAGAACGAAAAGACATCCTACAGTATGGGAGAATATATTCATAAAAACATATCTGATAAAGGGTTGACATCCAAAATATATAAAGAACTCATGCACCTTAACAAACAGAAAGCAAATTATCCAATTAAGAAATGGGCAGAGGACATGAATAGACACTTCTCCAAAGAAGAAATTCAGATGGCCAACAGGCACATGAAAAGATGCTCCACATCGCTAATCATCAGAGAAATGCAGATTAAAACCACAATGAGATATCACCTCACACCAGTGAGGATGGCCAGCATCCAAAACACAAACAACAACAAATGTTGGCGAGGATGTGGAGAAAAGGGAACCCTCCTACACTGCTGGTGGGACTGCAAATTAGTTCAACCATTGTGGAAAGCAGTATGGAGGTTCCTCAAAAAACTCAAAATAGAAATACCATTTGACCCAGGAATTCCACTCCTAGGAATTTACCCTAAGAATGCAGCAGCCCAATTTGAAAAGGACAGATGCACCCCTGTGTTTACTGCAGCACTATTTACAATAGCCAAGAAATGGAAGCAACCTAAGTGTCCATCAGTAGATGAATGGATAAAGAAGAGTGGTACATATACACAATGGAATATTATTCAGACATAAGAAGAAAACAAATCCTACCATTTGCAACAACATGGATGGAGCTAGAGGGTATTATGCTCAGTGAAATAAGCCAAGCCGAAAAAGACAAGTATCAAATGATTTCACTCATATGTGGAGTATAAGAACAAAGAAAAATACTGAAGGAACAAAACAGCAGCAGACTCACAGAACCCAAGAACGGACTAATAGTTACCAAAGGGAAAGGGACTGGGGAAAATGGGCGGGAAGGGAGGGATAAGAGGGAAAAAGGGGCATTACTATTAGCAGATATAATGTTGGGGGGCACGGGGACGGCAGTACAACTCAGAGAAGACAAGTAGTGATTCTATAGTATCTCACTACGCTGATGGACAGTGACTGTAATGGGGTTGGTGGGGGGGACCTGATGAAGGGGTAGTTTAATAACCGTAATATTGCACATGTAATTGTAGATTAATGATAATAAATTATATTAAAAAAATGTATGGAGGGGAACACTGAGGAAGAGTGTGCTCTTTTCTTCCCCTTGAACAAACAGCACAGAAAGAAGAAAGGAGGTGAGATGTGAGGGGAGGGCTTCTTCTCATTCTCTCATTTGTCTGCTTCCTCAGACGTCCCTCCATCCCCACTCCTAGCCCATGGGAGCGTGCACCAGCATATGCACTATCTCCAAGAAGATGGCCTCTGTGCCACTGAAACACTGAGGACCTGGGAATGAGGAAGTGGTACTTCCAGTGGGAAAAAAAGTGGGGATGGTAGAGAGGGGCTCCCTGCCCATCAGGCCTTTACCAAAACAAACCCAGATTCCCCATCCTGTATTGGCAGTACCTAAGGCCTCAGCGTAGGTTGATATCTGGGATGCATTTGGTTTGGTAAATAAACTTTTCCTTCACACTAAATTAAATGATATCTCAAAAATGCAAAGAAAGGCTGGTGGTTTGGTATAAACAGTTCTATGGGTTTAACAAATTGTCTTCGCTGATCCTCACACACAGGTGTTTGTCATGAAACAGTCCAGTTGGGCCGGGCTCTGAGTAGAAGAGACAAGAGAGCAATAAAAATGATGCTATGTACCTTGACCCTACCTGAAGGTCGTGCTATGACTGAACCACCTCCATACTTAGCAGAGACGACCTTTGTTAAGGAAGTGAGTGAAATGTACCAAGCCACAGAAAGTTTGCCTCACCACAGACTCCTTTCCAGGGCAAGTGTCCTGCCCACAGGCCCTGTGAAGTGGCAGTCTTTGTTAGCTACCTATCAACCATTGCCTTCTTTTTCAAGAAATAGTCCAAAACGCCCTGACTATGTGCTTACCCATCTACATGGTATGCAGAAAGTTATTCTGAGATCACACTGAACACTTATGTAACAGAGTAAGAATCTGATATTAATTTTGGTGGTTTCCTCCAGCCATTTTTTTTACCCCAATCCTTTGTCATACAAGTCTGATGGTAGAATAGGCTTCTGCTCAGAAAAAGAAACAAGCTATTGACTATCAATGAACCTCAAAATGACTTTTGATATTCACGAACAAGAGCTTTGAGGAAAAGGCTTTTAAGTTGTTAAAACCTGGGTATTTTTTTTGCCTTTTCTTTAAATTTTGCTATCATTAATGAACAATTACATGAACAACATTATGGTTACTAGACCCCCCATTATCAAGTCCCCACCACACACTGTCCATCAGCATAGTAAGATGCTATAAAATCACTACTTCTCTTCTCTGTGTTATACTGCCTTTCCCGTGTCCCCTCCCCCCACTACATTAGACATGTTAATCATAATGCACCTTTTTCCCCCCTTAACCTCCCTTCCCACCCATTCTCCCCAGTCCCTTTCCCTTTGGTAACTGTTTGTCCATTCTTGGGTTCTGGGAGTCTGCTGCTGTTTTGTTCCTTCAGTTTTTTCTTTGTTCTTATACTCCACAGATGAGTAAAATCATTTGATACTTGTCTTTCTCTGCCTAGCACATTTCACTGAGCATAATACCCTCTAGCTCCATCCATGTTGTTGCAAATGGTAGGATTTGTTTTCTTCTTATGGCTGAATAATATTCCATTGTGTATATGTACCACGTCTTTTTTATCCGTTCATCTACTGATGGACACTTAGGTTGCTTCCATTTCTTGGCTATTGTAAAGAGTGCTGCAATAAACATAGGGGTGCATATGTCTTTTCCAAACTGGGCTGGTGCTTTCTTAGGGTAAATTCTTAGGAGTGGAATACCTGGGTCAAATGGTATTTCTATTATGAGTTTTTGGAGGAACCTCCATACTGCTTTCCACAATGGTTGAACTATTTTATATTCTCACCAGCAGGGTAGAAGGGATCCCCTTTCTTAAAATCTTCGCCAACATTTGTTGTTGTTTGTGTTTTGGATGTTGGCCATCCTCACTGGGGTGAGGTGATATCTCATTGTGGTTTTAATTTTCATTTCTCTGATGATTAGGGATGTGGAGCATCTTTTCATGTGCCTGTTGACCATCTGAATTTCTTCTTTGGAGAAGTGTCTGTTCAGCTCCTCTGCCCATTTTTTAATTGGCTTATTTGCTTTTTGTTTGTTGAGGTACGTGACCTCTTTATATAATTTGGATGTCAACCCCTTATCAGATGTCATTTATGAGTATAATCTCGCATACTGCGGGGTGTCTTTTTGTTCTACTGATGGTGTCCTTTCCTGTACAGGAGCTTTTTAATTTAATATAGTCCCACTTGTTCATTTTTGCTTTTGTTTCCCTTGCCCGGGGAGATACGTTCATGAAGAAGTTTCTCCTATTTATGTCCAAGAGATTTTTGCCTATGTTTTTTTCTAAGAGTTTATGGTTTCATGACTTACATTCAGGTCTTTGATCCATTTCTTATTTACTTTTGAGTATGGGGTTAGATAATGATCCAGTTTCATTCTCTTACATGTAGATGTCCAGTTTTGCCAACACCAGCTGTTGAAGAGGCTGTCATTTCCCGATTGTATATCCATGGCTCCTTTATCATATATTAATTGACCACATATGCTTGGGTTTATATCTGGGCTCTCTTGTCTGTTCCATTGGTTTATGGGTCTGTTCTTGTGATAGTACCAAATTGTCTTGATTACTGCGGCTTTGTAGTAGAGCCTGAAGTAAGGAAGCATAATTCCCTCCGCTTTATTCTACCTTCTCAGGATTGCTTTGGCTAATTGGGGTCTTTTGTGGTTCCATATGAATTTTAGAACTATTTGCTCTAGTTCATTGAAGAATGCTGTTGGTATTTTGATAGGGATTGCATTGAATCTGTAGATTGCTTTAGGCAGGATGGCCATTTTGACAATATTAATTCTTCCTATCCATGAGCACGGGATGTGTTTCCATTTATTAGTATCTTCTTTAATTTCTCTGAGTGTCTTGTAGTTTTCAGAGTACAGGTCTTTCACTTCCTTTGTTAGGTTTATTCCTAGGTATTTTATTCTTTTTGATGCAATTGTGAGTGGAATTGTTTTTCTGATTTCTCTTTCTGTTAGTTCATCATTAGTGTATAGGAAAGCAACAGATTTCTGTGTGTTAATTTTGTATCCTGCAACTTTGCTGAATTCAGATATTAGTTCTAGTAGTTTTGGAGTGGAGTCTTTAGGGTTTTTTATGTACAATATCATGTGTTCTGCAA
>JAVSCE010002438.1:0-95662 GCA_032199065.1 Smutsia gigantea
AATTTTTACAAAGACCCACATTAGTACCTGTTTTCCCTAACTAAAGGAAATCCAAAGAGGATTTTCACTTTTATGAAAAGAAAAGCCATTACCTTGCTCATGCAGCCCTTTTGTAAAAGCAAAGTGGCATAACATCAACTTTTGGCAGGCTGGGGATACCTGTAGTCCCCCCTTATCCACAGTTTTGGTCTCTGAGGTTTCAGTACACAAGAGGGGTCCCAGAAGCAGGTGATCCTCCTGAAGCAGAGTCAGAAGGCCAATAGTAGCCTCATACTGCGTCACAGTCCTGCATCCTTCAGCAACTTCAGCTCAGGAAATAGGCATTTTATCATCTCACATCATCACAAGAAGGATGAGTACAGTATAATATTTTAAGAGAGAGAGGCCACATTCACATGACTTTTATTAACAGTGTATTGTTATACTTGTAATGTTTTATTACTAGTTATTGTTAATCTCTTACTGCGCCTAATTTATAAATTAAACTTCATCAGAGGTATGTATGTATAAGGAAAAAAATGTGTATGAAATGTTTGATACTATCCACAGTTTCAGGCATCCACTGGGGGGTCGTGGAACTTATCCCTCGTATATAAGGGGTACTGCAGTACATAACAGATGCCTTATGAGGGAACAAGTAAAGGAGATTTGTTTTTAAAACACCTACTCTAAACTGTGTTGGTTTTCCTTGATTCACTTCATGCAAAGCACTGCTGTCTCTCTGGGGAAATGTATTCTTCCGTAATTCATGATGAATGGCTGATAGTAGCACCTAATTGTTGCTGACTTGAAGATAAACAATTTCAAATTAAATGTCAAGTGATTTATTTCTAACAGGTTCCTCTTAAAGAACAGAGACCTGGGATTAATTTGGAAGTTTTGTTTTTAATTTGGGAATTTTTTTTACAATACTTATTTTTCTAGAAAATAGAGTAGAACAGACTAGCATACATCCTTCACTGGGCAGTTAATCTGTTTCACCTACTCTGTTTTGTTTGCCTGTCGCAATACAGTCATAAAGAATATTTGGTCTTGATCTTCTTTGACTAACACATCTTGGAGACAATTTATGATTGCATCAGCTGAACTAAATGTCTTAATCATCTGAAGACCAATTTCGATGTTTAATTCCTTAATGTTTTATCTTCTACTACTAAAGAAGGCAAAATGGATTTGTGCCATTAGATTTTATTTCATGAGTATCTCCAGTCAAATTCTAGTCATGTTGATTAAAAGCACAGTATCATGGAAGGCATATTAAATAGTAGTCAAAAGACTTTCAGACTACCTCTGCCTTTTATTGGCCATCTTGGGCAAGTACCTCTATCTCTGAGTATCTGTGCTTATCAGTCAAAAGAAGGTACTTTACCAATCTGACAGAGTGATTTTATGAATCAAGAAAGTGATTCATACTTTTTAACTTTCCAAAAACTTACAGTGTTAACCAAGTAACTAGTAGAGAGGTGGTGTTTATGATCTGATAAAAATCAGCCAAGTCCTACTTCTCCACTGATTCTCCATTAGTCATTATTAATCAAAATGGGATGTGATTCACAGTGTAACATGTCTTCATCCTCCAGCTTATTTTCTACCCACTGCATCATTTTCTTTTGAAAGAAAGGAAAATGAGGTTAGCAAAACAAAACCAAACTAGGCTCCTAAGTTGCACACTCCAACTAGGAATAGAAGACCTGCCATAGGTACTGTTCTATACCTGTGATAAATATTTACCTATGACACATTTAACAGTTTCTAGAGCCTTAAATATTGCCATAGAAGCTTCAATAAGGTGCCCAATGTTTTTCAGAAATGTTGGTCTCTCACATTAATCATAAGTTTCTCCTATAGGCAAACTTAACAGTAGATCATTCATGAGACTTTGGCCACCTGGTCTCACCTTTCCACACCCCCTCCACCTACTATACCACAAAGCACTGTTTGGCTCATCTGACATGATTTTCACAGCAAGTCTTTCTTGATGAAGAAAGCAGTGTGTTGGTTCATACTGGCAACAAGCTCCTTATCTCATCAGGGACAGATAACAAAGTTTGAAAACAGCTACTTTGAGTACCATTGCCCTATACAACTATATGGGGCTCTCTCTCATAACAAGGTGTTGTTCATTTTAATGGCACCACTAAATGTAGAGATGATAATCTCATTGTCTTTTCTTCCATGTACGCTGGCTATTCCCACTCACATAGATAGAAGAGTTGAGAAGTTTAAGGCACCACAAATGTGCTGCCAAATCTATAAAACTAGGTAAGAAGGAAGAACATCTCAGCATCTGCCACACTGCTTTTTGACTAAATGTATGACTAACAAACGGAAATCTTTACGCCACTTATTTTCTTTATCAGACCTTTCCTTTATGGGATGGTGGGAGAAAAGAGCAATGGGGTAATGTGAGCAAGGAGGATGCCAGCAGTCTGCCTCCCCTCCCCTCTCCCCAGCCAAACAGGTCTGCCAGATTCTCAGGTCTCCTGAATATGTAAGATTCAGACACTTCCAGGAAACTATGTTTGATCTCCTCTATTGAGGGAGCAGATGGATTACACTGATCTGAGCTGAAACTGTGTCAGCTGGAGGAAGGCCTGACACTGAGAGGCTAGTATCTGAATGGTCTACTAGTAGAGGCAAGCCTTCAAGGGTACAAGTAGTAAAGAATTAAGCAGGGTGACTTCTTTTTCAGTCAGGCTGAATTTTGCCCCATTGCTATTTATTTGAGTTATAGATTTAGGAAGAAACTCAATCATCTATATTTTTGTAGCATTTGTGTTTTCAAGGATTCCTCACAAACATGCATAAAGAATCCTAATGATCCTGTGAGTAGGTAAGAATGTGTAGACAACATATAGGGTACTGGAAAGAGCTATGCATTGTTGGAAATGAGAAGTCATCAAGAAAAGACTAATAGCTCCTTCAGAGTGTAGAGTATTTGTTAGCTTACAATCCAAGAACAGACTGGATCAATCACTGCTTTTGAATTATCTCAGAAAAAAAAGGATGAAAGAGTGAGATATTTCCTTTCAGGTCTGATTGTTCAAAGCACATTTTATACTCAATATCTAATTGTGGGAATTGGATTAAATGAATCATGATATAGCTTTACAGTCAAATACTATCTACCCATTCAAAATGAAAATACATTTAACAACACAGAAAAAAATGTATACAATATATATTGTGACCTTAATTCTGTAAAATAAAAAGTCTAGAGTTTTATTTATAAAAATGTTAAATGTGATTATAATTAGAATGTAGAAGTCCACATTTTTCCTTATCTATGCTTCTATTTTCCTAAAGATAAGTATCTGTTACCTACATGATTAAAAATACTATGAGAAAAAATGATAGGTTACCTTCATATTTCCTCACCAGTACTTCAGTATGAAAATGCGGATATCAGGAAAAAAACTAATTGCAGAGTGTGTTTAAATTTACCAAAGCTCTTTCATTTTATCCTCAGAATTACTTTGTGAGATAAGGACAAATGGTACCACCTTTATTGTGCAAATGAGACAATAATAACATTTAGATTGAAAAAAAAAATACAAGGTAGGCGTTAAGAGAATAGTTTTTGAGACTCACAGACCTGTGTTTGAATGTCAGCTCTACAGCTTTCTAGACATCTTACCTTGTGAGACATGCCTGATGTCTCCATGCCTCAATTCTTTTTTTTTTAATTGTGAAATGATTATCACAGTAAGTTTAGTTAACATCGTTCAACATACATAGTTACAAATTATTTTTTCTTGCCATGTGAACTTTTGAGATTTTTTTCTCTTAACAACTTTTCAATACACAAGACATTATTGCTCACCATGCTGCACATTACATTACACCCCCAGAACTATTATTTTTTTTATTAGTGGCCATACAGTTCTCTCAATATTCTTTCATTCTTAGATATTCTTTTTTCTCTCAGTGCCTCAGCTTCTTTGTATTCCTCTTCTTTAATTTCTATTCTATTTACATCTCTTCTACTACATCTAATCTGCTTTTTTTTTTAACAGCTCAAGAGTGATGCTGAGAGAGCACCTCTCACATTTATTGATCAAATGGTTGCTAACAACAATAGAATTCTGCATAGGGAACTCAATACACTATCATTAATTAACTCTAAGCTTAATTCTCAACAGTCTCCAATCTTTCGGAGCATAACGAACAAGTTCCAGTACAGTGAACAAGCTCCCACAAGGTGAACCATGCAAGGAACATAGTGAACAAGTTCTCACAAGGTGAGCAATGCAAAGCAGTCATATCAGAGAAACTAATTCAGTTACTATAATCAATCAAGTCAACTATGATTATTCATATGATTTTTATACTTAAATTATAAGTGAATCCCACATTTTCCCCTTTTTTGTTTTAATTGACGCAAATGCATATGCATATATTTGTGGAAGGTACCAGAATAATGATTAGCTGGGCTCGGCCTGTGACATAGCTTGTCACAGGCAATGTCCCTCTCATCTGGAAGGGTGAGTGTCTATGCCTCACCACAGTTGGCCCCCACGTTGCTCACCTGAAGTCCCTTGCGACTGTGCCTGTCTTAGGTTGTTCCTCCCATGAGGAATCTTACCCGTCTCTGGCTAACCAGCCATCCTGGGACCAAACAGGGAGATAAAATATGAAAGAGAGGACAGCCAGCAGCTACAATTCTGGATAAAATCACAATATACATGACTATTTTCTTGCAGCAAATGCAGGTGGGGAATCAGTATATGATTTCACAAAATTGTTTAAAACGAATCACTTATTTCTTGAAGTTAATTCTTGAAAAGTAGCATATGCTTGTATTGGCTTTAAAAGACCAACAACTGCCTTCCGCACACACACTAGGAGAACAGGAATACAAATGCATAACAGTATTAGACCTACAATTATAGGCCATATCCAATGAAACAAAGAAAACCAACTTAACAATCCAGGCATTTGTGAAAACTTATCAATAACAAGGTGAATGTTGTCTATTTGATCTTGAATACTATGCAAAAAATCAGACAAATTAAAACAACACATCCCTGGAAATTGTTCACATCCCATATGTTCTTCTTCTTTTTTTTTTAATCACTTACTCTGTTATTAGCTTCTCCCAAGTATTCTTTTTTTTTATAATTTATTTTGGATCATTAATCTACAATAACATGTGCAATATTATGATTATTAAACTACCCCCTTCATCAAGCACCCCCCCACCAACCCCATTACAGTCACTGTCCATCAGCGTAGTGAGATGCTATAGAGTCACTACTTGTCTTCTCTGAGTTGTACAGCCCTCCCCATGCCCCCCCAACATTACATCTGCTAATCGTAATGCCCCTTTTTCCCTCTTATCCCTCCCTTCCCACCCATCTTCCCCAGTCCCTTTCCCTTTGGTAACTATTAGTCCGTTCTTGGGTTCTGTGAGTCTGCTGCTGTTTTGTTCCTTCAGTTTTTTTCTTTGTTCTTATACTCCACATATAAGTGAAATCATTTGATACTTGTCTTTTTCGGCTTGGCTTATTTCACTGAGCATAATACCCTCTAGCTCCATCCATGTTGTTGCAAATGGTGGGATTTGTTTTCTTCTTATGGCTGAATAATATTCCATTGTGTATATGTACCACCTCTTCTTTATCCATTCATCTACTGATGGACACTTAGGTTGCTTCCATTTCTTGGCTATTGTAAATAGTGCTGCAATAAACATAGGGGTGCATCTGTCTTTTTCAAACTGGGCTGCTGTATTCTTAGGGTAAATTCCTAGGAGTGGAATTCCTGGGTCAAATGGTATTTCTATTTTGAGTTTTTTGAGGAACCTCCATACTGCTTTCCACAATGGTTGAACTAATTTGCATTCCCACCAGCAGTGTAGGAGGGTTCCCTATTCTCCAAATCCTCCCCAAAATTTGCTGTTGTTTGTGTTTTGGATGTTGGCCATCCTCACTGGTGTGAGGTGATATCTCATTGTGGTTTTAATCTGCATTTCTCTGATGATTAGCGATGTGGAGCATCTTTTCATGTGCCTGTTGGCCATCTGAATTTCTTCTTTGGAGAAGTGTCTATTCATGTCCTCTGCCCATTTCTTAATTGGATTATTTGCTTTTTGTTTGTTAAGGTGCGTGAGTTCTTTATATATTTTGGATGTCAACCCCTTATCAGATACGTCATTTATGAATATATTCTCCCATACTGTAGGATGTCTTTTTGTTCTACTGATGGTGTCCTTTGCTGTACAGAAGCTTTTCAGCTTGATATAGTCCCACTTGTTCATTTTTGCTTTTGTTTCCCTTGCCTGGGAGATATGTTCATGAAGAAGTCGCTCATGTTTATGTCCAAGAGATTTTTGCCTATGTTTTTTCCTAAGAGTTTTATGGTTTCATGCCTTACATTCAGGTCTTTGATCCACCTTGAGTTTACCTTTGTGCATGGGGTTAGACAGTAGTCCAGTTTCATTCTCTTACATGTAGCTGTCCAGTTTTGCCAACACCAGCTGCTGAAGAGGCTCTCATCTCCCCATTGTACATCCAAAGCTCCTTTATCAAATATTAATTGACTGTATATGTTTGGGTTAATGTTTGGATTTTCTATTCTGTTCCACTGGTCTGTGGGTCTATTTTTGTGCCAATACCAAATTGTCTTGATTACTGTGCCTTTGTAGTAGAGCTTGAAGTCAGGGAGCGTAACTCCCCCTGTTTTATTCCTCCTTCTCAGGATTACTTTGGCTATTCGGGGTCTTTTATGGTTCCATATGAATTTTAGAATTATTTGTTCCAGTTCATTGAAGAAAGCTGTTAGTAGTTTGATAGGGATTGCGTTGAATCTGTAGATTGCTTTAGGTAGTATAGCCATTTTGACAATATTTATTCTTCCTAGCCAAGAGCATGGGATGCATTTCCATTTGTTAGTGTCCTCTTTAATTTCTCTTAGGAGTGTCTTGTAGTTTTCAGAGTACAGGTCTTTCACTTCCTTCGTTAGTTTTATTCCTAGGTATTTTATTCTTTTTGATGCAATTGTGAATGGAATTGTTTTTCTGATTTCTCTTTCTGTTAGTTCATCGTTAGTGTATAGGAAAGCAACAGATTTCAGTGTGTTAATTTTGTATCCTGCAACTTTGCTGAATTCAGATATTAGTTCTAGTAGTTTTGGAGTGGAGTCTTTAGGGTTTTTTATGTACAATATCATGTCATCTGCAAATAGTGACAATTTGACTTCTTCTTTACCAATCTGGATGCCTTGTATGTCTTTGTTTTGTCTGATTGCCATGGCTAGGACCTCCAGTACTATGTTGAATAACAGTGGAGAGAGTGGGCATCCCTGTCTTGTTCCCAATCTTAGATGAAAAGCTTTCAGCTTCTCGCTGTTAAGTATGATGTTAGCTGTGGGTTTGTCATATATGGCCTTTATGATGTTGAGGTACTTGCCGTCTATACACATTTTGTTGAGAGTTTTAATCAGGAATGGATGCTGTATTTTGTCAAATGCTCTTTTAGCATCTATGGAGATGATCATGTGGTTTTTGTTCTTCTTTTTGTTGATGTGGTGGATGAGGTTGATGGATTTTCGAATGTTGTACCATCCTTGCATCCCTGGGATGAATCCCACTTGATCATGGTGTATGATCCTCTTGATGTATTTTTGAATTCCGTTTACTAATATTTTGTTGAGTATTTTTGCATCTACGTTCATCAGGGATATTGGTCTGTAATTTTCTTTTTTGGTGAGGTCTTTGCCAGGTTTTGGTATTAGAGTGATGCTGGCTTCATAGAATGAGTTTGGAAGTATTCCCTCCTCTTCTATTTTTTGGAAAACTTTAAGGAGAATGAGTGTTATTTCTTCTCTATATGTCTGGTAGAATTCAGAGGTGAATCCATCTGGTCCAGGGGTTTTGTTCTTGGGTAGTTGTTTGATTACTGATTCAATTTCATTGCTGGTGATTGGTCTGTTTAGTTTTTCTTGCTTCGTCAGTTTTGGAAGGTTGTATTTTTCCTAGAAGTCGTACATTTCTTCTGTGTTTTCCAGCTTGTTAGCATATAGATTCTCATAACATTCTCTTATAATTCTTTGTATTTCTGTGGGGTCCATCGTTATTTTTCCTTTCTCATTTCTGATTGTGTTTATGTGTGTAGATTCTCTTTTCTGTTAATGAGTCTGGCTAGGGGTTTATCTATTTTGTTTATTTTTTCAAAGAACCAGCTTTTGGTTTCATTGATTTTTTTCTATTGTTTTATTCTTCTCAATTTTATTTATTTCTTCTCTGATCTTTATTATGTCCCTCCTTCTGGTGACTTTGGGTCTCATTTGTTCTTCTTTTTCCAATTTCAGTAACTGTGTCTTTAGACTATTCATTTGGAAATGTTCTTCCTTCTTTAAATAGACCTGGACTGCAATATACTTTCCTCTCAGAACTAACTTTGCTGCGTCCCACAGAAGTTGTGGCTTTGTGTTGTTGTTATCATTAGTCTCCATATATTCTTTCATTTCTGTTTTGATTTGTTCGTTAACCCATTGATTAGTTAGTAGAATGTTGTTAAGTCTCCATGTATTTTTGCGCTTTTTTGGTTTCTTTCTAAAATTTCATTCTAGTTTTATACCTTTGTGATCTGAGAAGTTGACTGGTAGAATTTCAATATTTTTTACTTTACTGAGGTTTTTTTTGTAGCCTAGTATGTGGTCTATTCTGGAAAATGTTCCATGTGCACCTGAGACAAATGTGTATCCTGCTGCTTTTGGGTGCAGAGTTCTGTAGATATCTGTTAGGTCCATCTGTTCTAGTGTGTTGTTCAGTGCCTCTGTGTCTTTACTTATTCTCTGTCTGGTTGATCTGTCCTTTGGAGTGAGTGGTGTGTTGAAGGCTCCTAAAATGAATGCATTGCTGTCTATTTCCTCCTTTAATTCTGTTAGTATTTGTTTCACATATGCTGGCGCTCCTTTGTTGGGTGCATATATATTTATAATGGTTATATCTTCTTGTTGGACTGACCCCTTTATCATTATGTAATGTCCTTGTTTATCTCTTGCTACTTTCTTCGTTCTGAAGTCTATTTTGTCTGATACAAGTACTGCAACACCTGCTTTTTTCTCCTTGTTGTTTGCATGAAATATCTTTTTCTATCCCTTCACTTTTAGTCTGTGTATGTCTTTGGGTTTAAAGTGAGTCTCTTGAAGGCAGCATATAGATGGGTCTTGTTTTTTTATCCATTCAGTGACTCTATGTCTTTTGACTGATGCATTCAGTCCACTTACATTTAGGGTGATTTTGGATAGGTATGTACTTATTGGCATTGCAGGCTTCAGATTCGTGGTTACCAAAGGTTCAAGGTTAACTTCCCTACTATCTAAAAGTCTAACAACTAACTTAATATGCTATTGCAAACACAATCTAAAGGTTCTTTGTTTGTTTGTTTGTTTCCTCCTTTTTCTTTCTATTCCATTCTTTATATATTAGGTATCATATTCTGTACTGTTTGTCTATCCCTTGATTGACTTTGGGAATAGTTAGTTTAATTTTGCATTTTCTTAGTAATTAGCTGTTCTATTTTCTTTACTGAGGTTTTATTACCTCTCGTGACAGCTATTAATCTGTAGGAACACTGCCATCTATAGCAGTCCCTCCAAAATACACTGTAGTGATGGTTTGTGGGAGGCAAATTCTCTCAGCTTTTGCTTATCTGGGAGTTGTTTAATCCCTCCTTCAAATTTAAATGATAATCTTGCTGGATAAAGTAATCTTGGTTCAAGGCCCTTCTGTTTCATTGCATTAAATACATCATGCCACTCCCTTCTGGCCTGTAAGGTTTCTGCTGAGAAGTCTGATGATAGCCTGATGGGTTTTCCTTTGTATGTGATCTTATTTCTTTCTCTGGCTGCTTTTAATAGTCTGTCCTTATCCTTGATCTTTGCCATTTTAATTACTATATGTCTTGCTGTTGTCTTTCTTGGGTCCCTTGTGTTGGGAGATCTGTGCACCTCCATGGCCTGAGAGACTATCTCCTTCCCCAGATTGAGGAAGTTTTCAGCAATCACCTCCTCAAAGACGCTTTCTATCCCTTTTTCTCTCTCTTCTTCCTCTGGTACCCTTATAATGCGAATATTGTTCCGTTTGGATTGGTCACACAGTTCTCTCAATATTCTTTCATTCTTAGAGATCCTTTTTTCTCTCTGTGCCTCAGCTTGTTTGTATTCCTCTTCTCTAGTTTCTATTTCATTTATTGTCTCCTCCACCATATCCAATCTGCTTTTAATACCGTCCATTGTGTTCTTCAATAATTGGATATCTGACCGGAATTCATTCCTGAGTTCTTGAATATCTTTCCGTACCTCCATGAGCATGTTAATGATTTTTATTTTGAACTCCCTTTCAGGGAGAGTCATAAGGTCCATATCATTTAAATCTTTCTCAGGAGTTGTGTTCATAATTTTACTCTGGACCAGGTTCCTTTGGCGTGTCATATTTGTGTATGGCGCCCTCTAGTGCCCAGAAGCTCTACTCTCTGGAGCTGCTCAGCCCCTGAAGCAATGCGGGGATTGTAGGGGAGTGGTATTGGTGCCTCCGGGGAGGAAAGGGCTGTTTGCTGGTTCCTGGCTGCTATGCCTGTCTCCACTGCCTGAACCAGTGGACTGAGCACACAGGTATAAGCCTCTGTGCTTTGTGTTTTTAGTTGCTATAGACAGATCTTCCCTCTGGCTGGCCTAACAACAGGGAAGGATTTCCCAGTTTGCAAGCCCGGTGGGGCTGGCCAGAAGAAAGGCACACAATTCTGCCTGTCACAGAAGGGTTCTTGGAGCTGTGTAGGCAGCCAGGGAGCTGGAGCACCTGAAGATCGTGAAAGCTCCCAACCTGCTGGGCAGAGTGCACCCAGACCATTTTGTCTGCCTGTCCTTTCTCCTGAGCAGTAATCTCTGTGCAATCCTTGCCCCTTTTGCAGCTCTCTTGCTAAGGGCTTCTTTGTTAGGAAGTCTCTCAGACTGCCTGCCTTTCTTTTGTCCCCGAGCAGCTGGGTATGGATCCCTGCTTTCACAAGCAGCTGGAATTGTAGTCTCTCCAGGAATTCTGCCTGTCTTAGCTTTCCAACTTTCTAATTACAAGAGTATCATGCAAGCACCATGAAATGTAGGTTTGTGCTCCCAGAGCAGATCTCCAGAGTTAGGTATTCAGCAGTCTCACATCTCCACTCCCTCCCTGCTCCGTTCGTTCCTGTTCCTCCTGCAGGTGAGCTGGGGTGGGGGAAGGGCTTGGATCCCGCAGGACCACAGCTTTAGTACGTTACCCTTTTCTGTGAGGGCTGCTCTTGTCTCCAGGTGTATGCAGTTTGTTGCCATCCTCTTTCCCGTTGCTCTTTCAAGAGTAGTTGAAGTAGCTTTATTTTCATATTATATGAGGTTTTAGGAGGAAGCCTCTGTCTCACCTCTCACGCCACCATCTTTAATCCCAAGCCCTCGCCTCAATTCTTGATCCATAAAGTACAACTCTCTCGTAAAGTTGTGATGAGGACATCATGTATGCGAGGTTCTAAACACGGTGCCTAGAGCTCTGCATGTTATGATAATGATCATTCTTTTTGCACAGTGTTGACATGCCAAGAGTATAAAAAGTAAAATAATAACTCAAATATTCTATCATGCCCTCCAGAGTAGTACAGGCATTGTCAATATGCATATGATAGTCAGGCTTAGGAGGGCCAGTTCTGGTGGACCAACCCTAAGAAACAAAGAAATATGCTGTCTTCAACTGCCATCTCAAGTTCCAATTCACTGAACTCAATTGTGTGTGTAAAGTTGGTCAGCAATGAAGTGAATTTTGAGGTCCAGTTTCCACTAGTTGCTTCTTCTGCATGGGCTCTGAATCAGGTATTAGTGAGGAATTCAAGTCTTGCCTTATCTACTACCCTGATTTCTCATAGAAGCCTCCCAGGAACTAAACTTCAGGAACAACAGAACCATGACCCAACTGATGGTTTAGGTTTCTTGGGGTAAGAAGGGGAAATGGGGGTTTGTTAGCACAGAATCTAACTCATCATAGATTGAAGGTTCAGAAGTTTCCCCTTTTTCATGCAGGCTTTATCTGTACTAATGTAATTGACTTGTGGCATACATTAGCTCAAAGTTTAGAGACAATAGAAGTATTATATACTAAGGCTTATAGAAAAGAGGATACCTATCACGCAAACTGTGTTTTATTGAACGCGATTAAATCAAAACTGTTTTAGGCAAACAACTCTGAGGGACTTTTTAAATGCATATTGATTTTCTGATTGTCAAAGTAATGCATGTGCAGTATGCCCCCATGGGTATGCACAGATAACCTTCAGTAACATTTTGATGTATTTTATGTTCTCAAAGCTAATGATTTAAAATTTTAGAAACTGTTGGGCACAATTAAAGAAAGCCTTATTGCCACTCCAGCTGGGCATTGGCATCAAAGAACAGGAGGAAGGAAAATTTTTTTAGTTTTCTGAAAACTCAGAGTTGACATGGCTTTTTGAAGCTTGAGCTCTCAGAGTGGGTGGCATTTCTGTACTCAGAGGTGGTATTTTTCATTTGTATTTTTTGCAGTCCAGCTTTATATTTTCATCACTCGGCAAGTGGTTGAGTCTGTATAGTTAAATGGTTCAGTCTGGATGTTCCAATAACATACTTAGGAATGACTTAGAAATAGGTTGCAAATATTTACCTGTCATTAGCTGAATTTTTAGTACAAAGCACTTTGATGGCTGTACAACCTGCATACAACCTATTGATGATGTTTTATTGTTTTGTTTTGAAAGCTTCAACTCAAAAGCTAAACAAATGTTGGGTCAATATAATCCATATTAAACATTTTTTAAATGGACCCCTATAAACAAAGTTAGATGCTCAGCATATCTTTATCTAATGGAATTACAGTGTGGCCCAGTTGCGGAATTCTATTCTGTCCAAACAGGTACTTAAACAGGGATTCCATTAAACAAAGAATTTGCTTCTACATATTGTGAATTTAATAGTACATATAGAGAGCTGTTATTGTTTTGAAGCTATACAAGGAATTAATTTGAGTCACATTACACAGTGTGTTACACACATAGGGAAATGCTTCAGTGTATACCTGGAAATGAATGATAAATCCATGCCTCAATTAATCCAATGTACCTTCAACCTCGTCGCATGCACAGAGCGCCATCTAGTGGTCTCTAAAATAGAGCTCAAAGTTAAAGCATCCTTGGACTACAGCTTCGCAAGGCACGATGAGGACTCCAAGTTGCCATCCATTTCCTGATCTTTTGTGTATGAGTACTTAAGCTTAAATTAATTAAAATGATACCAAATTTAGAGTCAGTTTCTCAGGAACTCTAATCCCATCTCAAGTACTCAGTGGCCACCTGTGGTGGCTACTGTATTTGGCAGTGCAAATGTACAGCATTTTCCATCTTCCCAGAAAGTTCTCCTGGATAGTTCTATTGCCATCAAAGGGCATGCAGCTGTAAGGATCAGAAACTTACTCCATGGAGCTCAAAAACAAGAGGTTTGTGCTGAAATCCTACAGGAAAATGATAAGGAGTGGGATTGCTTGAGGCGCCCCTGGGAAGGGTTTGCGCAGTGCCTCTCTTCTCCTCTCCTCTGGGCCCAGTAGCTCTTCTCCCACCTTCTCACTCCACACCTGCTCCACCCTCCTCTCGGAATACCAGCTTCCTTGTCTTACCTGCTGTACCTTCTGTAAGGATGTGGTTCTGTCTTAGCCTGACAGCTCTGTGTTCTGACTGTTTCTTCTATCTCTTAGTTCCCATTCTCCAAGCATCTAATTGGCTCAAACCCACATAGATTGGTTCCCCAGCCATCCCAGGTTATATGTCCTCCCTAATCCAATCAGCAATGGCCAGATTCCTGAGTTAGATGCTCAGTAAAAACCTTAGAATACAGCAGTAAATAAAATAGCAAAGTCCCTGCTCTCAAATTCTTCTTGCATTCTAGCACAGGAGACAGACAATAAGACATGGAAACAAATAAATATATGGTATATTAATAAAGGCAAATACAATAGAAAAAATAAAGCAGTGTAAAGGATGAGAATGATTATGGCTAGTGAATAAGACCTATCTGAAAAGATAACATGTGAGCAGAGAATGAAGTAAGGAGTGAACCATGCAAAATTCCTGAGAGGAGCAATTCAAGCAAAGAAAACCAAAGGGCAAAACCCTTGAGGTAGGAATGAGCATGGCAATAAATGTTTGGTCAATAAATGAATAAATGAACTACCCTAGGTACTATCTATTACAAGGTTTATAAGTGGGCACCATTTCAAAGAAGAAGGTGTATATAGTGAGGCAATAACCAAATCTAGCAAACTCCTACATATGGATATTCCCCAAGGTTTAGACTCATGAATTTGTCTCTGCATGTAACAACACCCAGAATTTCTAATGGGTATTTCTACTTATATCTCTCGTTTTCACCTTAAGCTCAAAATACTTAAAGATATTAAGATGATGTCCTCTCTCATCTATAACAAGATCTCTCATAACATTTTTGACTTCTGCCTTGCCTTTTCACTGGGTTCTATTGTCTTCCTCAGTATCTTGCTCATCTCTCTACACTTCCTTCTCATTTTTGCAAGATGTTAGCTCCTCCCACCAATACTCTTAAATAACTTCTGTATCACTAGTTTCTTTCCTCCAAACCATTCTGCACCTGCTGCTAGATAAAGCTTCCTAAAGCAAAGCAACTTTCATTCATTCATTCAACAAACACCAAGTATAATGCACGGAACTTCATGTCCACCTCCCTGCTCAAAAAATATTTTACTATGGAAATATCAGAGATCTTTTTCCATTACCCAGCACTCCTGAAGGTTGAAACACTCACCTTAATAACAGTGACTCACTACAAGAATAATTCGCAGAATTGGAGCAAGGCACACCATGCTTAAAAGAATGTGTCAGATTGTCTAAGTTTTGTTAGTATAGTTTTAAAAAGTTTTCCATCTCCAACTCTCAAGATTTGGAGATGTCTTCCCTAAAGCCAGAGAAACACAGGTTAATAATCACCAGCAAACTCACAAGACCTGGTCCTCTAGACCTTCCACAAACATGTGTGAATAACTGTTTCTAATTCATGACATCCTGTTGACATTCAGGTGTCCAGAAAGCATAAGAACTCTAGAAATAGAAAGGTGTGTGTGTGTGTTATTTAAAATAAATAAATAAATGTAAATCATTATATTAAAAATCATTTTGCTATTATATATCTATCTAGAAAGACAGATACCCAAGTTATCACCATTTACAGATGAATTAAGCTCCAATTCAGAATTCCATTGAAACAATGTTATCTGTGGCTGTTAAGACCACAGGCCAGGCCACAAAAGCCTGTTTGACCCATTATATAACATAACTCTGGTATTAATAGTTCTGTAGACACTAAACACATCTGTTACATGCTCCTTCTGTTTGACGCCAAGGGGGTGTGGAGTGAAGAGGAAAACCAGATGACCTGGCTTTGGGTTATAACTCCAGAATCATCTGCATACTGTTAGACAACCTTTCTGAATCTCAGTTTCCTCCATATTAAATTATAAATAATCACTCCTTAAACAGGTACTTATTGAGTGCCTACTAGGCCATTTTAAGTAATAGATACTCATTTCAGTGAGTTAATATACATAAAAACACTTTGTAAATGCAAACTTAAAAAACAGATGAGAAACATTTTTATTGAAACATCTCTTTCTTTAAAACATTTCCAGTTCCACTTTTGGGGAGCCAGGATGCATATTCCCGGTTACTAATTTGGCAGTAGGAAGAGCCCACCCTTTTTCTGTCCCCCTGCACTGAAGCAGAGTGGTCATACTATAAGTCCTAAATGGTCAGAGGAGAGAACAAGATTTCATGCTTCCCCAACAGGGACTGAAAAAACGCTTTTCCCCTTAGGCATCTGTTCATCTTAGGCCTGGAGGTGATGAAGGGACTTTGAGGAGCAGACAGGATACGACACTGGAAATCAAACATCAAAGCTAAGACTGCCTGTTAATATTCATGAAACTACATTAGTCAAGATTTAAGATTGTAGCAGTTTCTAAATGATACTTCATAATGGATTGGGGTACTGGAAAATAATCAAATCCTATTCTAACCTTCATTCTAAGTCTGCCTTCTAACACTTGCTGAGCAGGAGCCATTTAAACATCTCTGCATCTCCATCTTTAAGAACCACTTCAGATTTAGCCCCAGCCCAGGCCAGGAGAACCCTAAAGATCCCCTCCACGCAAAGTAACACAAGGAGAGATTGGCTTAAAGATGGCAGCATGAGAGGTGAGACAGAAACATCCTCCCAAAACCACATGTAATACAAAAATATAGCAAATACTACTAATCATCAAAGAGCAACAGGAAAGAAGGCTGGTACAGACTGCCTACATCTGGGGAAAAGAGCAGACCTAAAGGAAAAGGATAAAATACCAAAGCCACGATCCGGTGGCACCCAAGCCCTTCCCCAACCCCAGCTCACCAGCGGGAGCAAGAAAAACAGAGCAGGGAGGGGGTGGAGACCTAAGACTGCTGAACCCCCAGCCTGGAGATCTGCTCTGGGAGAATGAACCTACATAACATGGTGATCTCGTGGGGTTAGAAAGCGAAGACAAGTGGAATACTTGGAGAGACTGAGATTCCAGCTGCTTCTGGAAAACAGGTACCCACAACTGGCCGCTGTGGAACAAAAGAAAGACGGGCACTCTGAGAGACTTTCTGTCAGCGAGGGGGCTGCTAAAGGGGCAAGGATTGCTCAGGAGAGAGGACAGGTGGACAAAATTGTCCGGGCGCACTCAGCCCGCAGGTTGAAAACTTTCAGGGGCTTCAGGTGCTTCATTCTGTTGGCTGGGCAGTGCAGCTTCGAGGCCTCCAACCATGATATGCAGCCTGTAACTTCTTCCTCCTGGCTGGCACTGGCTCACAAACCTGCTGTGCCCCCGCCATTGCACCAGGCCAGCCACAGATCAGCCCCGCCTATGGCAGCTACAAGGACATAGCACAGAGGCTCCTCCTTGAATGCTCGGCCCACTGGCCCAAGTAGCAGAGGCAAGCAATGTAGCAGGGCAACAGGAAAGAGCTCTTTCCTCCTGGCAGGAATCAGCGCTGCTCGCCTGCAACCCCTGCCATTGCTCCAGGGGCTGAGCACCTGTGGGGAGTAGAACTTCTAGGCACTAGAGGGCACCACCTACACCAAGTTATTTTTGCAAATGTGGAACGTCAAAGAACCTCGAACAAAACAAAATCCCACAAACACCAGAAAGAGAGCAAGTGAAACTAAAATCACCAATCTTCCCGAAAAACATTTCAAAATACAAATCATAAACATGCTCACATAGCTACAGAAAAATATTCAAGATCTCAGGGAGGAAGTCAAGAAAGAGATAGAAAATTTGAAAAATACAGTACCCAAAATGAAACATACAGTGGAGGGATTTAAGCAGATTAAATGAAGAAGAGGAGACAGTAAATGAAATAGAAATTAGACAACAGGAATACAAAGAAGCTGAGGCCCAGAGAGGAAAAAAGGATCCCTAGGAATGAAAGAATATTGAGAGAACTGTGTGACCAATCCAAACAGAACAATATTCGCATTATAGGGGTAACAGAAGAAGAATAGAGAGAAAAGGGGGTAGAAAGTGTCTTTGAGGAGGTAATTGCTGAAAACTTCCCCGGGAAAGGAGAGAGTATGTCAGGCTATGGAGGTGCACAGATCTCCCAACACAAAGGACCCAAGGAAGACAACACCAAGACATATATTAATTAAAATGGCAAAGATCAAGGATAAGGACAGAGTATTAAAAGCAACCAGAGAGAGAAAAAAGATCACATACAAAGGAAAACCTATCAGACTATCATCAGAGTTCTCAACAGAAAACTTACAGGCCAGAGGGATTAAACAATTTCCAGATAAGCAAAAGTTGAAAGAATTTACCTCCCACAAACCATCTCTACAGTGTATTTTGGAGGGACTGCTATAGATGGAAGTGCTCCTCAGGCTAAATAGCTGCAACCAGAGAAAATAAAACCACTGTAAAGGAAGTAGACCAATTAATTACTAAGCAAATGCAAAATTAAATCAACAACCCCCAAAGTCAGTCAAGAGATAGACAAAGAGTACAGAATATGATGCCTTACATATAAAGAATGGAGGAGGAAGGAGAAGGAGGAAAAAACCTTTAGATTGTGTTTGTAAAATGATACTGTGTTAAGTTAGACTGTTAGATAGTAAAGAAGCTACCCTTGATCCTTTGGTAACCACAAATCTAAAGCCTGAAGTAGCAATAAGTACATATCTATTGATAATCACCCTAAATGTAAATGGTTTGAATGCACCAATCAAAAAACAAAGAGTTCCTGAATGGGTAAAAAACAAGACCCGTCTGTATGTTGCCTACAGGTGACTCACCTCAAACCCAAAGATATACATACACTAAAAGAGATGAAAAAGATATTTCATGGAGATTCATATAATTTAATATGTAATAATAAAAGTGAATAATTTCATTATTCATAAATACTAGGGAGCAAAAAGGAGATGCAGTACTTGTATCAGACAAAATAGACTTCAAAACAAAGAAAGTCACAAGAGACAAAGAAGGACATTACATAATGATAAAGGGGTCACTCCAACAACAGGATATAACCATTATAAATATCTATGCACCCAACACAAGAGCACCTACATGTGTGAAACAAGTACTAACAGAATTAAAGGGGGAAATAGGATGCAATGCATTCATTTTAGGAGACTTCAACACACCACTCACTCCAAAGGACAGATGACAGAAAATAAATAAGGGGACAGAGGCACTGAATAACAAGTTAGAACATAAGGACCTAACAGACATCTACACAACACTCCACCCAAAAGCAGCAGGATACACGTTCTTCTCAAGTGCACAAGGAACATTTTCAAGAATAGATCATGTACTAGGCCACAAAAAGAGCCTCAGGAAATTCAGAAGGATTGAAATTGTACCATCCAGCTTCTCAGACCACAAAGGTATGAAACTAGAAATAAATTCTGCAAAGAAAACAAAAAAGCCTACAAACACATGGAAGCCTAACAACGTTCTCATAAATAATCAATGGATCAATGACCAAGTAAAAACAGAGATCAAGCAATATATGGAGACAAATGAAAAAAATAACTCAATTCCGCAAAATCTGTAGGATACAGCAAAGGCCGTGCTAAGAGGGAAGTATATTGCAAGACAGGCTTACCTCAGGAAAGAAGAACAATCTGATATGAACAGTCTAAACTCACAATTAATGAAACTAGGAAAAGAAGAACAAATAAGGCCCAAAGTCAGTAGAAGGAAGGACATAATAAAGATCAGAGAAGAAATAAATAAAATCAAGACTAAAACAATAGAAAGAATCAATGAAAGCAGGAGCTGGTTCTTTGAGAAAATTAACAAAATAGATAAACCCTTAGCAGACTTATCAAGAAAAAAAGAGTCTTCCCACATAAACAGAATCAGAAATGAGAAAGGAAAAATCACTATGGACTCCACAGAAATACAAAGTATTATTAGAGAATACTATGAAAAATAATATGCTAACAAACTGGATAACCTAGAAGAAATGGACTTTCTATAAAAATACAGCCTTCCAAGGCTGACCCAGGGAGAAACAGAAAATCTGAATAGACCAATTACCAGCAACAATAATGCACTGGTAATCAAAAAACTACCTAAGAACAAAACCCATGGGCCAGATGGCTTCATTACTGAATTTTACCAAACATTTAGTGAAGACCTAATACCTATCCTCCTTAAAGTTTTCCAAAAAGTAGAAGAAGAGAGAATACTTCCAAACTCATTCTGTGAGGTCAGCATCACTCTAATACCAAAACCAGGCAAAGACACCACAAAAAAAAAAAATTACTGACCAATATCCCTGATGAACATAGATACAAAAATACTCAGCAAAATATTAGCAAACTGAATTCAAAAATACATCATACAGATCATCCATCATGATCAAGTAGGATTTATTACAGGGATGCAAGGATGGTAGAATATTAGAAAATCCATCAACATCATCCACATCAACAAAAAGGACAAAAATCACGTGGTCATCTCCATAGATGCTCAAAAAGCATTCAACAAAATTCAACATCCATTCATGATAAAAACTCAACAATGGGTATAGAGAGCAAGCACCTCAACATAATAAAGGCCATATATGACAAACCCACAGCCAACATCATGCTTAACAGCGAGAATCTGAAAGCTTTTCCTTTAAGATCAGGAACAAGACAATAATGCCCACTCTCTCCACTTTTATTCAACATAGTATTGGAGGTCCTAGCCACAGCAATCAAACAACACAAAGAAATAAAAGGCATTCAGATTGGTAAGGAAGAAGTTAAACTATCACTGTTTGCAGATGACATGATACTGTATTTAAAAAACCCTAAAGAATCCACTCCCAAACTACTAGAGCTAATAACTGAATTCAGCAATGTTGCAGGATACAAAATTAATACACAGAAATCTGCTGCATTCCTATATATTAACAATGAAATAGCAGAAAGAGAAATCAGGAAAACAATTCCATTTACAATTGCATCAAAAAGAATAAAATACCTGGGAATAAAGCTAACCAAGGAGGCGAAAGACCTATACCCTGTAAACTACAAGACACTCATGAGAGAAATTAAAAAAGACATCAATAAATGGAAATACTTCCCATGATCATGGATAGGAAGAATTAATATTGTCAAAATGGCCATCCTGCCTAAAGCAATCTACAGATTCAATGCAATCCCTATCAAAATACCAACAGCATTCTTCAATGAACTAGAGCAAATAGTTCTAAAATTCATACAGAGCCACAAAAGACCCTGAATAGCCAAAGGAATCCTGAGAAGGAAGAATAAAGCTGCAGGGGTTTTGCTCCCTGACTTCAAGCTCTACTACAAAGCCACAGTAATCAAGACAATTTGGCACAAGAACAGACCAATAGACCAATGGAACAGACTGGAGAGCCCAGATATAAATCCAAGCATATATGGTCAGTTAACATACAGTAAAGAAGCCATGGATATACAATGGGGAAATGACAACCTCTTCAACAACTGGTGTTGGCAAAACTGAACAGCTACATGTAAGAGAATGATACTGGATTACTGTCTAACTCCATACACAAAAGTAAACTCAAAATGGTTCATAGGGCTGAATGTAAGTCATGAAACCATAAAACTCTTAGAAGAAAACATAGGCAAAAATCTGCTGAATATAAACATGAGCAAGTTTGTCCTGAATGCATCTCCTCAGGCAAGGGAAACAAAATCAAAAATGAAAAAATGGGACTACATGAAACTAAAAAGCTTCTGTACGGCAAAGGACACTATCAGTAGAACAAAATGGCATCCTACAGTATGGGAGAATATATTCATAAATGACATATCCAGCAAGAGGTTAATATCCAAAATATATAAAGACCTCACATACCTCAACACCCAAAAAGCAAATAACCTGATTGAAAAATGAGGATATGAACAGACACTTCTCCAAAAAAGAAATTCATATGGCCAACAGGCACATGAAAAGATGCTCCACATTGCTAATTATCAGGGAAATGCAAATTAAAACCACAATGAGATATAACCTCACACCAGTTAAGATGGCCAACATCTAAAAGACAAGGAACAACAAATGCTGGTGTGGATGTGGAGAAAGGGGAACCTTCCTACACTGCTGGTGGGAATGTAAATTAATTCAACTATTATGGAAAGCAATATGGAGGTTCCTCAAAATACTAAAAATAGAAATACCATTTGACCCAGAAATTTCACTCCTAGGAATTTACACAAAGAAAACAAGATCCCAGATTCCAGAAGATATATGCACCCCTATGTTTATTGCAGCACTATTACAATAGCCAAGATATGGAAGCAACCTAAGTGTCCATCAGTAGATGAATGGACAAAGAAGAGGGAATACATATACACAATGGACTATTATTCAGCCATAATAAGAAAACAAATCCTATTATTTGCAGCAACATAGATGGAGCTGGAGGGTATTATGCTCAGTGAAATAAGCCAGGCGGAAAAAGACAAGTACCAAATATTTCCCTCATTTGTAGAGTATAACAATGAAGCAAAACTGAAGGAACAAAACAGCAGCAGACTCACAGACTCCAAGAAGGAACTAGCAGTTACCAAAGAGGAGAAGTGATAGAGTGTGGGTCGGGAGGGAGGGAGGACTGGATTGACGGGTATTATGATTGGCACACATGGTGTGTGGGGGGTGGCACAGGGAAGACAGTGTAGCACAGAGAAGACAGTGACTCTGTGGCATGTTACTACACTAATGGACAGTGGCTCCAATGGCTTTGGGGAGGACTTGATAATATGGGTGAATGTAGTAACCACAATGTTTGTCATGTGAAACCTTCATGAGAGTGTATATCAGTGATACCTTATTTTAAAAATATAATAAAAGTAACACTAGGAAAGATCAGGAATAAACCGACAAGCTTAACTTTGGCCACACCATCTCTGCCTACAGTATGCCAGTGACCTCCAAACTGACTTCTCTGCCTCCATTCTCAGCTCTCCATTATATTCTCCAAGCTGTTGTCAGAAGAGATCCAGTTCACTAGCCCACTTAAACCCTTTCATTGCTCCCTAAAAATGGAAGTATTGTTTCCAAATCAGGCATTTGTTTATGGCCTTCATCACTGTCACCATACCTCTGCATCACCTGTTGCTAGGAATTTTTTAACTTTCTGCATTATATAAATTTATTTTTTAAATCTTTTTATCACCTTAAAATCCAGTGCTCCTTGCCATAAGTAGAATAAATATACCATGAAAACAAAACAATTCTAGGTAGGTACCCTTGCCTGAGCCCTTTCTTAAAACGGAAGATTTCCAGGTGTTAGAGAAGTTTTAAAGACATACTGACACCAAACTGAGGCTTTCTCCTCGAATTAACAGAAGGATTAAACACTAATTGAAAAGGGATTAACTTTCATATGTGATTCAGTATTATTTAATGTCAAGTCCCTGAACAACTTAAGATGCTCTCATGAACTGTCTACACTCTGCTGGACTCTAAACTATAAGATGAATTCTAAGGAGCTTCCTGCAGCATTCAAGACCTTTCATTACCTTCCTTAACCCTTCTCATTTCTTCATATACTGACCTTCACCCCTTGCTCTTTGCTCACAATGCCTGAATGCACAATGTTGTTCCAAGGGTTGGCACATGCCATTCTCACTGCTTGGAAGGCCCCTTCTCCTTGTGCCTGCCTGAAACTCCTATTCAACCTTCCAACCTTTTCTCAAATATCATCTGTGCATAGTTCACTGCCCACCCTTTTGCTGCCAAAGTTAATCACTTTCACTTCTGTGTGACATTTCTACTCTGCACATTCTTTTCTAGATTGCACAGCCCTGTAATTGTTAACAGGTGTGTCCCCGCTAAATTGAACCCTAAGCTCCTAGCACAGTGTGCAGCTCATAATAGATGCTCAGTGACCATTGCTCATACTGAATTAATGGTCCATTTTCCATCCATTTTCTGTGTGACAGATTTAAGTAACAACTGTGGAAAACCCACCAGCTGTCAAGGTGGTTGATGTGAATGTAAGAAACTGTGCCACCATATGTAAAAAGGTCCTCATTTACTGTTGTGGATAGAGTTCACAACCACCCAGAATTTACTGTTATGTAGAACAAAGCTGGAAGAGTAAGGCCTGGAGGGAATTGATTTTGTACAAAATAGAAAACCTGTTTCTACTCCCCTATTAAGCTTTTTATGCATCCTTCATTGTCCCCAAATCAGTTTTCAACTTCCTGGAGAATGTAAGTGACAAAAAAGGGACATTGTGCTCATGTCTTTGAGCCACAGCTTTCCCAAGTTCTCATCCCTCCCTTTAGCCAATTTCACTATGTTGTGTAGCCAGAGATTCTTGACATGTAAAATTAGAGAAGGTCAGTTGATGAAAAGTTAGTTACTGGAAATAGTCATCAGTGAGAAAAAGAAAAAGCCTGTAATTGTATTTTATCCTGTCATGTCTTGTCAAACAGTGTATCAGAAAATCAGACTGAAGTTCAGATCTGGCTAATTTTACCCAGTTCTATTTCTAGCTTCCTATTGTACTCACTGCTTTTCTTTCATTAAGTATAATTCCTTAGCCTTTCTGCCACCTGGAGTGGTGGCTATCTATGTGTTAGCAACACCCAGATAACTTCTCAAAATATAGATTTCCAAACTTATCAAATCTGAACCCCTGAGGTTGGAGCTTAGAAATCTATCTAAAAACAAACCTCACTGGTGATTGTGTCCACAGGTGATTCTGAATATCATATTTGGGGACCACTTATCCTAGAGTCTCCCCAAATGTGATTTTCAAACTCACTCAAACGCTTGACACGAAGTTGCATTAGGTGATTTTTAAAGTGCAGGTTCTTGGCCTTACTGAATTCCATTAAGTTATATGCTTAATGGAATGGCCTGACTTTTTTTTAATAAAAAAACTCCCCTGGGTTATTCATATATCACAGTACAGTTTGAGAATCAATGACCTGGGGCAGAGGTCTCAAACTCAGGTGCTTTATAGGGGCTAGGAAGGTAATGGAAATATGAAAAACAGCCCCAAATAATACAGTAGGGAGTAGTAAAAGTCGTAGGTAACTGAAGAGTGCCTGACCTTTCTAAAGGAGACAGCCAGCCACCACTCAGCTGCAACCAGCCATTGCTCATCAAGATATTTCAAAAATTCTGAATTTGCAAAAGATGCCAAACTGATTTTTTTTTAATCTAAAAATGTCCTTAAATGTTGACAACTCATTTCTTTCAGTTTTATTAAGGTATAATTGACAAAATTGCAAGATACTTAAAGCATATAACATGGTGATTTGATATACATATACATTATGAAAGGATTCTCCCCATTGAGTTAATAAAGTAATGCATGTTTTAAAATGCAGTCTGCAGGCCTGATAAGGCTGGAGGGTCACCAGTTTGACACTTCTGGACTAGGAAATATCAATGCACTTGTCGTACATAAGCATTAATCAGAAATTCCTTAGCGACTGGCTAAGCAATAGGAGGTGACAGGCCTGTAACCATATTAAGTATAGTAGCTTTAAGGTGCAGCTAGAAATAACTACAATAAGTACATATTGTAAAGAGAGGTGGCTACCCCCATTTGAAAGCAAGAGAGCAAGAGGATCAAAAGGCACTAAAAGATAATGAATGTAATCCATTCCAGGTGTGCTCATAACTGGATCTTAGAAACTTTACTTACAGAATAGAGGTAATGAGATATAACTACCCACAGAGTTTGAGGTATTGATACAATAGAACAGTTCATATCAAGTGGATTAGCAACATTATCTGACATATAGTAGACACTCAATTTTTTTTAAAAGCTAGTTCTTTACTTTCCCTTTCCTTAAGCCTCTGTTTCCTAATGTCATGTCTCCGTGTCCTGGGAAGCCCATTACATTTATTTTATTAACTGCATATTATCCCAAGCTTTGTGATATACCTAAAATGTTGACATTTAAGTTTATTTTTGTTTTATGATTTTTGTCATAAAATGTTCCACAATAAAGATCTTTGTTAATTGACCTTTGAACTTTGTTCACTTTGTAGATTATTTTCTAAGCATAGATTCTTGGAAGACAAAAATAAATGCTAAATAATTGGAGTATTTGCAGGGATCTTTTTATATGAACTACAAGAACAGCATGTTTTCTACACCCTTATATATCTCAGCATGGGCATAAAATTCCCAAATTTAGTTAGATGTCACTTTATTGTCTTTGCCCATTTAATGTGACAGAGATGAGGAAACCATGATATTTATGGGTTGTCCCTTTGCAAGTCACTTTTTTTCTTCCTAAATGCTTGATAGTTTTTTTATTAAAACATTTTGCTAGGTATGTCTAAGTATAGTTCATTTTATTTTAAGTTTGCGAAGAATAAGGTGAGTCCATCAAATAGAGATTTTTTTAAACAAAAGTTTTCTTTGTATATATCTTTGATTAGTCTTTCTGTTCCAGTGATTATGGTTTCTTAGATACACATAATTCTTAAGTTTATCCCCAATATATAGGTGACCAAATTATATCTAAATCAGGACAATTTTGAAAGTGAAAAAGGGGAGCAGTTAATAATTACACAGGACAGTAGGCATAAAACAGGAACTGTGTGAGTACAAACTGAGACACACAGTCATCCTACCCATCCTTTTTTATTATTTACACCTCTTGATCCTTTCAATCTATAAGCAGAAAGGTTTCCTAAATTTTGTCTTCCCTATCACTAATTCAGTGCTTTGCAATATTTATCATGCCTTTTATGCTTCCAAAGCATATGTGATATCTATTATACGATGTTTTAGTTTCTGTTTCTTTCCACTTAACACTATTCTTTTTCATTCCATCCTATTGTTGATCTCAACATGTTCTCCTTTGTGAATTACTCATGTTTCATAAAAGTCATGTTATCCTGCTTATTGTTTAAATGTCAGAGTTTTTGTGGTTGGTTTTTTTTTCCCCTAATTTTCCTTTGGCTTCTAAAATAAATCATTTTCAGAGTATGTCTTTCCTTTTCTTTGCCTGTTTTACAGCATTTGCATAGGGCCCATGTTTTGGGTTTTGATTTTTATTGGGTTGGGGAAGGATTTTTCTAGAACAATAGGAAATCTATGTATATCCTTTGTTTGCCTACCAACAGGTTGCTTAGATTGCTAATTGACCTAGTCTGAATTCACTTATGTACTGGATGAATATCTTTCTAAGTATAGCTGGACGTGAAGTTACTATGCATATCACCCAAACCAAATCCCAGTCTTTAGCAGTCATTAAGCATGTGGTATGACTCTGCTGAAGTGAGCTGAAATTTGCTTCTCCACTGCTGAGTTTCTTTCTGATAATATGAATCAATGGTTCTTAATTAATTCCTCAACCTAGGCAGCCTTTTCAGAATACACACCTGTTCCATCCTAGATCTGTTGGCTCAAACTCTTAGGAGATACAGGCTGTGTATGTAAAGTTTCTCAGGTGTTTTTGATGTGCCTTCTTAGTATAAGAATCAATGATATGATCTGAACCAATGAAGAACTTCAGGGAAAAATAAAAACACAGCTGTTGGTTTACATGTCTACTAGAGTGATTTCTGTTTCTGTTATCTCCTGTGGTGCTTTTCTTGTGGAAATTAAACCTCTCCCATACATATTTCTCTTGCAGATGCAGTTTCTATCTAAATGTAGAACTAAAAATACTAATCAGAGGAAGGAAATGATTGAATGTCATTCTGAATAACTCAAAAACAGAACCCCTGCAGTAGAGGGGCCATGGTGGTGACTCTTGTAATTGAACTAAGTGATAGAAGGAAAGAGATTATAGTCATTTTAAGAGTTAAGAGTCAGAGGACTCAGGTTACCTGAGTTTGAATCCCATCTCTGATTATTCACTGATAGCTAAGTCACTTAACTTCTCTCTATGCCTTAGTTTCTTCATCTATAAGATAGGGATAATAGGATCTATTTCATTTTGTTTTAAGTAAGATGAAATAACTTATAGGACATTAAGAAGTGCCTGGTACATATTAAGTGTACAAGAAAAATAAGCTGCCATTATTTTCAGATACAGTATCAATTTCATGTTTCTTCTGGTTTGACAGCTTTTCAGTTTGTGTAACATCCCTTCCATTCTAGTAAAACTTGATTGTTAATAGAAAATTTTAGAGTTGTGAGTTTTCACTTTTGTGTCTTATGTTATATTTTAGTGGTTATCCATCACTGTAGTTTTGGCTTGAACAGGCAATCAATCATTTCATTTCTATCCATGCCGTCTTGCCATTTCCTACTGCCTGCCTTGTCTACCTCATTTCTTATTCCACCTAGTTTTGTGGCTTTGGAGCAGTGACCTTGTTTGAAATATGCCAATACTGGATAAGCTACTGAAGTCCAGGAAGAAAGTTGTTCTGTGTGGTTCTAAAGGCCTCCATGGGTGATAGTGACTAGGAGGGAAGTTTAGCTTAAAACCAAGATCATTCCTAAACTCTCCAAGTGATTAAATAAACTGTCAGATATTAAGTGTATCAGTAAGGGCCACTCAGGAAGTAGAAACCACATGATTATTTAAAGAGAAATTTTAATATAGTAAATTATTAACTAGGTACAGAGTTGTTAGCTGGGTAACTGGGAAGGTAACAAGAACTCCTTGTGTGAAGATAACAATTCCTGGAAGCCATTACCATCCCTACACTGAGGAAACAATGGGAAGAGGCTGGAAATATTGACATTTAGAAGGTTAAAAGAAGAGCCCTGTGAGCAGAAAGTGAGATATCTGAGAAAAGGGGTGAGGGTGACTCTGAGCTCCAAGGAGAAGGTCCTAAGGGGCTCATATCCAGACCTCTAACTGGTTCTTTGGTGTTGGTATCTCTGAGGCTGCAGGGGTCTGCAGGTATTGGAAAAGCTGTGCTGGATTTAATGCTGCTCTGAGAAGGGAATGCTGAACAGGTGAAGAAGAATTACTGGTGTGATGCTTAAAGGAACGGCAGGCTGACAGAAAAACCACAGGAAGCAGTCAGAAAGTGAACAGGAGGAAGCAAGTCCTTTGTATCCCTCCAGCCTTGCAGTCTTCCTCCAGTGGCCTGTATTGGCAGAGCCTACCAAGATCCCGCTGACAAAGCAAAAACGTGATTTGTAAAGTACTAGCTCCAATATCCCAAAGCAGAGAAAAGGTGGGTTTGGAGCTGAAAGGTAATAACTATATCTGACACAATGAGCCTCTCAAAGAAATAGTAGTAATGATTGCTAGCATTCATTACATTACTATGTGTTAGGCATCATGCATTTTCATCTGGCATTCTTACTAATCTTCTCATATGGCTAATATTTTTATCCTCATATTGTTGGTAAAGACATTAGGGGTTACTTACTTAAGGTCCTTTACTTAATAACCTTACTTTCTTAGGGTCAGTCAACTAGTAAGAGGCACAGCCATCAGTCAAGTTCAATCTTTATAGTTCCAAAGCCTCTACACAGCTCTGCCTCTGGTAGAGGATGGTACGGTTTCCTCTAACTCTGAGATACATTTGTAAGTAATGTCTCTTTACTCAACATTGATTTCATTTTGTTTTATTGTCAAAAGTATTGTTTCACAGCATTTAACTTAGTATGTTAGGCATGTCTGCTTAACTGCTGAGAGAGTGGAGACTGGGCAATTTTCCAAGTCATCTGAACTAAGCAGATAGTTGAATCAGACAATATGGAGTTTAGACAAAATATATTAAAGTGAATTATTTGCTTTGGCTATCTACTTTGTCTTTCAGATTACCTGGAACAATGCCTGGTTGCCAACTGATTTTATGCCACATAATGTCACTGTAATTGTTTGGCAAAATTCCTCTCTTGGGTACCTCATCACCAGAGGTTAACCTTTCTCAATAGCCTGTCTCTTAAGAAAGCTACTTGGGTAAACTTATTATATGCAGTTTTGCCATACATAGAAATCTCTGAGTTGTAGTTTGGATCTATGGTAGAAATTGGAAAGTATCAGCCTACTGCAGATCTTTAAACTAGTATAGCTTTCTGTTTAGATAATAAGTTATTGCTCTTGAGAATAGACTGGGGACATCAGTCATCTGCCAAACCCTACTATATCCACTGGTGTCTGCAAAAGATTACTAATATTTGCACATATTTTGTCATTCTCAATGGAGAAAAATAAATTTTGTCTTAATTTGTATTTATGCTTGAGACTCAAAAAATATGAAGAAAAAAATTTGCTGACATAGACAACTTGGTTGGAATACATTATTAACAAATAATAATAAAATCATTATCTGTTACTCAAGATTTTTTGATAGTTGAGATTTTAGGTCCTTAATTATCTTAGTTTCCTAGTTTCCACTTACCCACCCCTACTCTCTGCCCAGACTCCCAAATATCATTTACCTGTAAATATTTCTCCAGTTTCTAAAGACTGATGGATCCTGCCAGTACATCAAATCTAGTCTCTTTATAGTTCCTTCTTCTAGCCCCCCGAATTACGGGGATTACTTGGAGTTCTCCAAAACAGGATTTCATGAAAAACAGTTTAGGAGAATAATAGTAAAAGTAGAATAGTAAAATAGATAAGTTGAAGTTTGGGTATCCAAACAATACTTTTTAAAAGGCTCTTTACACCATCCTATTGATAGCTCATAAAAATACCATTCCTGCATTATCTAACTGACTTTTTCATAACTGAAAGAAAAGTAAGTGAAGTGTGATATTATGGTAGAGGGTCTCATTCCCTTTAGGTCTTGGGTACAGGGCATGAGTCCTTTTTTGTATTTGTATAATAAAACAATCACTCTCATTTGATGAGGATTTTACAATTTACAGAGCAATTTTAGTTCACATAAATAACCTCACATACACATAACAACCTACAATAACTCTAGGAGTAAGGTATTACTCCCCCACAATACAATGGAGTGATAAAGAAACTGCACCTCAGGTAGACTATTTTACCAAGCAAGTATTAAAATGAAATTTTCTCATTTTAAGTCTAGTCCTCTGTCCTCTAAATCACTGCAGATTCAGAGATTTTCTTCTGAGACCTTAGATACTGAGTATGTGAACTGCTATGACACCAACTTCAGAATTCAAAGGTCCTGGCTCCCCTCTTGAGACTCTAATCATCAGGGTCGGCTGCCTCAACAAAATCAGGGATATTCTACCAAAGATCCCATAAGCAGAAAGTTGCACTGTTTGAATAAGTGGTATATTCTTTAAACTGTCTTTGCATTACTCCTTTGTCATTTTAAAACATTAATCATCTAAAGCCACTGACATGGATAGATAATGAATCTCACTTCTTTTTGGAAAAGAATGTTTGAATTTTCTGAGACCTATTTGACCTTGAGTACATATTAGTATATTTACCATTACATTCCCTTATTCATGTCCAGCCTCTAGGAATCTCAAGCAACCTGTCTTTCCAGGAAAAAATCAGTTTCAAAAGAGGAAAAAAAAATACTTAAAAAATTACAATAAAGGTTATGTCTGGAAAAAGATGAATGTACTACTAAAAGAGTGAGTCTATTTCCAAGGGTCATTGGAGCATTTTGAAATTGCCTGTGTGTTATGGTCATTTAGAATCCTTTTCAAAGGATTATGGAAACATTTACAACAATTAAAAATTTAATCTTGAGCCTTCTATTATGTGAGATTCATAAAATATGGCCTATGACATATTCATATGTTGGGGATTTACTGCAAAATTTTATGTGAAAGCCTGCAAAGTTACTCTGAGGACTTTTAATAAACATCTGGGAGACATTCATGTAGACCTTATAATTTTAGAGCTAGATGCTCACTCACTTGGTATAAAAATGTCAGGCTAGCTATAGAAATGCATAAAACAAATCATTATCCCATTATTTCTGAAGATTTATGCCTTAAACAGATGATAAATTTAATTCTGAATCTCTAAACCAAAATGATTCATTCATTATTTATTATAATTGTATAAAGAGAACTCTATCATAGTAGTTATCATATAGATAAATTCCTAAGCTACATTAACATCTATGACCTTGAACTCAAGGGGGCTAAGCCAGAGCACCCTATCACTCCCTTCATACAGAGCATTCTTCTCCCACTTTGGCTTAGCAATACTATCGTGCCGTTCCCTAATGCCAATGAAGCAAAATATGCTTTAACTGGTTCTATCAATAGCCATCACAAAAAACACATTATCTTATGTGAAAAGATTTAAAAGGCATATGATGCCAGTCTCCCCACCATTGGACAACCCATTGCCCATAATAAGTAACGTTAAATCCCTGAAAAACATAAAATCCAATTTGCTATTCAAGTCCTAAAATGCGATTGCATTAGTCACTGAGTGATCTATTGACTATGATCAGCAGCACTCAGTCACTGACATGGCCTCAGGACCCTTTAGAATGAAAAATATTTTACTTTCATCAGCTAACTCATTTTAGAATCTTCATCCAAATAGTAGGATTGTTCTTATTCTTTTTATCTATTTCATGTTTGTATCTCCAAGCGCCATCCTACCCCAACTTTTTGCACTGGGAACTCACTCTTTTTCTCACCTGATAATGAGGAAGATGCAGTTGGATAATATTAATGGGAGAGCCTTGTCAAAGAGCTATCAAAAGAGAAGTGAGCACCTTCTGACCTCATGTTCCTTTCCACCCTCCTCCTCAGCAGAAACATTAAACATGAAGAATAGAACATTACCCTTGCCCAGAGGTTCCCAGCATTCCAGGAGAGGATTTTAAGCATGAAAACAATTGCCTTAATAGCACCTTGAAACTGTAGGCCTATTAAATAGTGTTAGAAATGTCTCTGTTAGTACAGGAAGCAATTATAAAAAGGTAAGACAAAACAACAGTGTTTGCTTAAATTAGAGAGCTAAGTGTACTAATAATTAGTTTACTTTTTAACTAATATAACTCCCATCTATATCCATTTCTTATTTTTGAAGAGGTGCCAATCTGGAATATTTTAAAAGACATGCAAAGAAGACATCACCAGAGCAACCAAAATGGAAGCCTTTCTTGATTGTTCCAAAGACATGCAGGGCCAGGCAGTAACTAGCCATAAAGAAAAGTCAGATTGGTATATACAGGATTTGAGTGTGAATACCATCACTTAACCTTAATAGACATAAACAGTTATTGGCGATAATAAATTAAGCCAGCCAGTGTGTCCCCAGTTCAGTTCATTAACGATTACCGTGGACAAAGAAGTAAAGAGATTTCTGCTGATGGAGCTACAACCCTGGGGCTAGTTATGGACCACTGTGCATAATGCTACACTCCATAAGACAAAATATACTGCTGGGAAATTTTCAACTGCATTTTTAACATACTATTTCCACAGTTGACATTTCAGCATCATGATTGTTTACTCTCCTGGGAGACACTAACATCTTTTGCAAATTTCAGTGGCTGTTGAATAATTGCTGTTGGGAAGTTTCTTGCTTCTCATTTGCTGATTTCTTCTCAGGACCTCATCGCAAGTCTGTGGTTTCTTTTCTGATATCTGTGAGTTTCATCTGCAAGTGAAAAAAAAAAATCAATCCTCTTGGACTTGAGAAACTATAAAACCTGATCATTTGGCAACCCATTCATTCTCGTTCTGTCTCATGGTCTCTCTTGTGTGTAGTGTTCTACATTTTTAGATAAGTGCTAGGGTGAAGAATGAAATCTGTGTCCAAGGAACAAGTTGAAGCTTCCTGGCCTATCTGGGAACTAAATGAGCTGTTGCTTAAAAAGAACCTATGATGACCTCTGGCAGCATATTCTAGTGCTCTGCCAAGTGGACAGTAAGGAGTGTTTTCCTAGTGACCTGAATTAAAAGGAGAGGCGCCATTGCACTGAAATGGTTTACTATATTATATGCCATAAATTAAAAGCAATAATGTCAATCCTCCCAGTGCCGTGATTGCATAATCTGATTATGCTGTCCTTAAATAATTCCTCTCCAAACTATATCTTTACCTAAAAGTGGCTGGAAGGGGTCACAAAAGAATCAGAGTTAATATTGTTCATTTCTTAGGGTTATTATTGAAGGTGTCACATTCATCCCGAGACATACTATGGCCACCCAGAGAGCTTTTACGTGCATCTGACCCATATTCATTTGTTCTGACTCTGCATTGTTAAGCAACAGCAGAGATCGGTTACACTACAGGAAGTGGAAATCTCATAAGAATGAATTCACTACCCAGTTGTTAGTGAGGGTCCTCTGTATTCCTTCAAAAGTAAGGTTCTAGTAGTATTAGGTAGGGCAGAACAGGGTAGGAGGGAATGAAAAATACATGAATTAAATCCTTCCTATCTCAGTTCTAGTACCTCTTCCCTAAGAAAATCTTCCCTGATTCCTCACCTCAGACTAGGTCACTCTGGGATGTACTTTGTTTATATTCTTTAAGTTCATAGGACTTATAGCGTTATAGTTATGAATTGGCTTGGATTCTTGCCTTTCATTTTGTTTTTAACAAGTCTCCCCAGGAATAAAACATGGTGACCTAGTACGGCTTTAGAGACTGATTTTGCATCCCGTCTTGGCTTCTTAGTTCTTCTCCATAAAATGGGTATGTTAGTAGTTCCTGCATCACAGTCATTGTAAGCATTAAATGAATGAATAGTTAACACTTAGAATACTGCCTGGCACACAGTAAACATTTATCCAATAAGTGTTACCTAATATTATTTTTTATTAATATCTGTGTTATAGTCCCCTTAAGACTCTAAGCTCCATGAAGACATGTCTTGTTTTTTTTCATTCTTATCGCATTCCCAATATACGTTACAGTGCCTGGCATATAGTAGCAATTCAACAAATGTCTTCTGAGTTAAAATATATCTAAAGTATACTGTCTAGAAACATGAGTCACTCTGGACATGAATATGACCTCAAACACCAAAAGATTAAATTGGACCTCTCTATAACATTACATTAAGGTATTGAAATAAACTAGCTCTATTCTATCAGAAAATATTGTATGAGAATATATTAGGAAACATCATTTGATCCACAAATATCCAGTTTTGCAGTAAAGAGATGCGCCATAATGAGGTTTTTTGTTTTTCTGTTATAAATGTCTCATCATTTTTGGACAATAGCCAGAGCAGCAAGCTGTTTGAATATGATGATAATGGTTTCCAATGCTCAGAAAATACAGTCACTTACCATTATTATGCTCCTTTAAAGAAAGCCCTTTGCATTGTGTTTAAACAAGAGAGAAAGCTAGAGTTAGAGCCAGAAATGAGGCAAATGTTTAGAAAAATAAATTTAGAGACCAAAGCACAGGTCAAGATGCAGGCAGCAATAGAGATAGAGGTGGGTATGGAGGGAGACAGAGGTAGCAAAAGACAGATACCTATAGGCCAACCACCCCCAAAGTAATTCCACTGGGACAATTTCTGGGATATGTCTTATCAATCAAAAAATTAGCTTTTGAAGTTTTCAGTAGAAAGACAGATTTTAATATGTGGATAGAGCGGCATCTGCGTCAGTGAGGCAGTCAGCCAACAGACACCAGTAAACATTATTCTAAGAGGCCCCGAGGATAGTGCGAGGAGTGTTTGGGCCCTCCGGAAACTTTCCCTTTAGTAATGAGAAAATACTGAACAAACTCATCAACAAATAAGTAAGAGAGTTTCCATATTGACCAGCACTCTGAGTGAGATGAATCATGTTCTCTGAAGAAAACGATGGATTTGATGGTGGGTGCGTGGTGAGGAGGCTGCTAATGTCAGAATGAATGTCCAGAATTTGAACTGAGGCCTGAATGCCAAGAATCAGCCATCTGGGGAAAGAGTGTCCCCCACTTTGCATAAAAAAGAAGGGGCCGCCAGTACAAGGTTTGAGCATAATGGCGATGAGGCCATGTGGTGGTGGGAGTGAACTCAGCATAGCAGGCAGAGCCGGATCATTTAGGGCACAGGGGTTAGAGCTTACCTTTTGCTTTCATTGCAGTGAGAAGCCATGACATGTTTCAAGCGAAGGAATGATGTAGATTTCTTTTTTTTTTTTTAAGATAACTCTGCCTGCTATGTGTGGAACTGTTTGCTAGACAGGTGGTGAGGGAGGCAGGAAGACTAGTGAGGAGACTGTCATATTAGTCCAGGTGATAGACAGAAGCTTCCTCTAGCAGTGAAATGATGAAACTGATTGGATTCAGGACTAGTGAATGGGACTAGCTAATGGATTAATGGGTGATGTGAAGAATAAGTGGAATTCAAAGATGATTTTTCAGTTTTGGACCTGAGCACATGGTGCAACCATGATGACTTGGGGGAGGCTTTAAAGGAAGTGGTTGTGGCTATCTGGAATGGGGGTGAGGGACAGAGCACACTTAACTTTGGATTTGTTAAGTTTCAGATGCCTGACAGGAATCCAAAAAGAGATACCGAGAAGGCACTTAAATACCCAAGGATCAGGTTGAAGAATAAAGGGGATAGAGGTGGTACTTTAGGCTGGAGTGAAGATAAGAAAAGGAGAGGTGAGGACAGAGCCCCAGGCACATCAGATGTAGAGAAATGATAGACTGAGATCTCCTGGTGCAGTAACAAGAAAACAGAGCTGGTGGAGAAGCCTGGAGGATGAAGTGCTTTAAGAGGGACTGAAAAACTGTGTCAAATGGTATTTAGAGGTGAGTCACGTGTAGAATGAAAATCAACCTTTAGTTTCAGCAGTATTTAGTCATTGATTGCTTTAATAAAAGTTGTTCTGGTGAATTGAAAAGCCTGATTTAATGGGGAAAAGGAAAAGTGAGGACGTGAAAAATTTAAGCATCAATAAATCTTCAGACTGAAGAAAAGGAGTAAAATATGGCATAGAATCTGGACAGTGGATCATATTACAGATATTTGATAGCTAATGGGAGACCAAGGGAGAGAGAGAGAAACTGCTAAAGCAAGTTCCAGAACCAGGTCTTTAGAGTAGTGAGAGAAAAGAATGAAGAAACTCCCCATCATTTCTGAAACTGAAAGTTGTTGGACACTTCAGGAGCTAACTCTTGGCCCACCTCATTTCAACTCAGGGCAATCTGTACTTCATTTCCTAGGAAAAGAGTGAGCATCTTCACTCTCCCACTATCTGTAGTACATGGCAAACTGAAGGTCTTCTTAACTTATGATGGGGTTACATCCCAATAAACCCAGCAAAAGTTTGAAATTATAAACCAAAAATGCATTTAATACAACTAACCCACCAATATTATAGCTTAGCCTAGCCTACCTTAAACATGCTCAGAACACTTCCACTTCCATCAGTCTACAATTGGGCAAAACCAACACAAAGCCCATTTTGTAATGAGGTGTTGACTATCTCATGTAATTTGGTGAATACTATACTGCAACTGAAAAGCAGGATGGGTGTGTGGGTACAGAATGGTTGTGAGTTTATCAGTTGTAGCCTGCCCAGCATCACTAGGGAGTATTGTACCATATCATAAAGTCCAAAAATAATAAATTGAACCACTATAAGTGGGGACCACCTGTAGAATAATTCAGGTCCAGAGGGAAGGGTTTACACTGTAGTTTGGCTGTCTGTGTTCCATGCTCCTTGCCCTCATGCCATGCATAGTTGTGTCTCTGAATTAAACAGAAGCCTGAATACTTTCTTTTTATACACAAATGCTGAGATATTTTCTGTTCTTCAGAGTAATAATAGGTGAGTTTTTTTAGGTTTTAAAATCCTTATAAAACTGTCATCTTCCTTTTTCTGTCCTCATCTTTCCTTTAACAGTGGTCTTCGTTTATGGTAATTTCCATTTACTTTGTTAGAATACCACTCTAGGTTGGTCACTGAGATTTCAAAGTCATTTCCCCAGTTCTATAATGGCACCTCACTTTAGATGACAGGTAAGTAACTGAAAGCTTGCCTCGGCATTGACACCTTGTATATTGAATCATGCATTGAATGCATCACTGCTGAGCCTTCACACAGATTCAATTATGAATCATTCATAAAGCACAATATGTATTTCCCCACAACCATCTTTAGCATAAAGAAAATGACTGACACACACTGAGTTTGCACATATCATGATCCCCTTGTATTTCTAAACAGTGCCTCAGGCACATGTACACTTAGCCCTTCTGTCAATCCGCTCAGCATTCCAGGTGCCACCTTCCTGATTGACATCAGAGAAGATTTGTGTCATCTGGAAGGATAAGATTTTATGGGAAAGCAGATAATAATTACTCTTGCCTCCAGAGAGAAACCATATTAGTCAAACAGGAAGGAAAATGACTCATAAAAATAGACACACATCTCAGCTAAAGGTCAGGCTTCTCTGTCTAAGTCTAAACTACCCATCACCATTTATTTATGCAACCATCAAATCTTCGTCATGAGTCTTGTTATCTAGGCACCATTACTCGGGATTTCACTATAAAAGACAACATCTCTAGTCCCCAAATAGTCCTGGGTGGGACAGAGATGAGTAAACAAATAGTGACTGTGCCATGTAATAAATGATACAGAGTGTGGTGGGGCAGCAGATAAAGGAGAGACAGGCAATACCACTTGAGGGGGAGGTAAGTCAGGAAAGTTTAACTGTAGAAAAGAAGCCTGAGCACAGCCTTGAAAGATGACAGTAAGTTAGTGATGCTCCAAGGGAGTTAAAGAATGTTCTGGGCAGAGAAGATGACCTACCCATGGATGTGGAGACAAGGAAGCTGGAGCACTTGGGGAATTCCAGGCTTTTGGAATGGCTTCTAAGAGAAGAAGAAACTAAGATATACTTAGACAACTGAATAAATAGGACAAGATGATGCCACTATTGTGCTCCACGGGAGATAAGCATGAGGGCTAGAATACAGAGAGAGGTAACAGTGCTCTGATGGGTCTTGCATAATCTGGAAAGGGAGGCAAAAGATAGGATGTCAGAGTTCTGCAGGATCATCCAGGACACAGAGAGAAAAGAAAGACAAAATGATCAATGTTGTGGATTTAACATTTTGAGATGCTGGACTAAGCTATACAGCCTGGGTTAGTGACCAGTTCTCTTTTTTTCTGGAAATAATAAAGACTTTTCAAAGTCCCTGCTCTCTTTGTGGGTCTCTACTCCCTAGAGTGACTTAGGAAACATCACGATGGTCTTTGGAGGTTTTTCCCATTTTAAAGCCTGAAAGCTTTTGGTGTCATATGCAAGAGTCTCAAGGAAAATAATGGCAGTAGAGGCTAAATAATGAGAACAGAATGAGCATATATGGACAGTAAAAAATACTACAAAGAGATAATTCCAGGGCTTATACATAAATTAGATGGAAACTCAGAAAATTCATTTTATTTTGTTTCTTTATAGCACTGAATATATTGGCAATTAATGTTTCCATGCTCTCGAGACATGATATGATCGTATATATTTGTCACAGTGGAGAAGAAAAATTAGTGAATTCAGAATTCAGTGTACTCTTTATACCTCTCTTAAGAAGGGCAATTATTTGTGGCTTATGGACTACAGAGAGAGATTTGAGTGTGCAAGTTTGGGCTGAGCCTGAATCTTTCCTTTAAAATTCAGGAGATAAACATTGGTAGATATTCATAAATATTGAAGTTTATTCATATCCCCTAAAGACCATAATGAAGACAGACCACCTCAGTTAAATTATTAACCATCCTGATAGAAATAAAAATGCCTTTAACTCTCTTATCCTTTAATACAGGGCATTCTCTAAACTGTACAGAGGCAGAGGTTACATGAGCTTTAAGGGTCCTCCCAAACTAAGTGATAAAATAAGTGCACTAATTGGCTTTTTGTAGATCATTCAAAATCACTATTTCCACCCTATCAGATTATTACTGGGCTTACATGGATAAGGGCAATGTTTTGACAAGTGAGTTCACAGCAGGACCAGATGCAATCCAAATCTTAACTTTGAAAACTAGCCAGGTGGGTCTTTTTTCATTTCATAACCAGTGATGGTGTCCACATAGACCATCCTGAAAGAACATATACAAGTTCATTCAGGATTCATTGTCCTGGACCTGAGGTCACTAGAAGCTTAAAGAGCCTTCAAGTTTGATCGCTAATTCATGAGAAAATACTGCCTCTGTGACCAGAGACTAAGAACTAAATTCAACATTTCCAAAGACTTCTTACTTTGAACCAGGATTTGAAAGGTACAAAGAATTAATTATGCTAATGTGTGCCTAGTAATGTCAATGAAAGCAAATGTCATGGCAGCAAAGCTTAATCATAATTAGTAGATCGCACTTTGAAATAAGGTGCTAGAGGGAAATTTACTGAGATATTGTTTAATGGTGTATGCTAATACTATTTCTAGTGTTAAACTGGTCAGTGTCAGGCAGCAAGCAATGAATGTGAGTCAATAAAATATTTTAACCTTTCCAAATGAAATAAGAAATGATTATTCAATTAAACTGACTTTATAATTGTGAAATTTATCTGGAGTCCTAAACTACTATATATGAAAGCCATATTCCATCAGTTACTTGAAAATGGTTTAAATGTACAAAACATGTACTTAGATCACTAAAAAAAATGGCTTATGGAATTGAGGAAAAAGTTTATGTCAACTGTGGTGTCATTCCTAGAGGGTATTTAAAAATAGAAATAATCAGTGTTTAGCTGAGTTTTCATTCTTAGTGTAATAAAGCAAATTAGCATGTGACATAAGCCATCTCTTAATAATAGTTTCAAGCTACATTGACATAAAGTAATCAAATTTCCATAGGAAATTTAACTTGCATGCTAGACAGTTTAATTATCTGGTACACATTTCAATAGTTCCCATTATAAGAAAATATGCCAGAGTCTGTCACCGAGAGTGTCTATAACAATATTGAATACTTCGATAAATTTTAATTATCTGGTAAATCATATAAATGTGTAGGTTCAGTCACATATTAGTTAATTTGACCAAAACCTGGGTGGTAAAAATACAAACTAAAATCAGTCTTAAACCAACATCTTTTTTCCAAAAGTTCTTAGAATCTAACAAATAATCTTGTCTTCTGTAACATGAAAATAGAAAAGTGGGCATAGAATTTGAAAATTATATCTAACTTTAATATCCCACCCCAGAAATGCCTTGTTTGCCTCTATGTAGGTTATTGATCCTGCCACTCCCTACTGTCTAGGAAAAATATGCAGATGACTTATGTCTTCTCTTTTTACAATACTCTCCACTTCATAAAGCTCTTGCACATGCATAACATCATGTGGTCTCCCCGGTGCCTCGAAGTCGTTGGTTGATAATTATTATTCTCTTGTCACAGTTGAAGAAGTAGAAGTCAAATTTCCCAGAAAAGTCCTGATCTCAAATCCAGCCCTCAGCCTCCATACTACTAAAGCTGATGTATTTTGCTTAGGTCTTTGTGTATTTCACTCTTATTTTAGACAAAATTGTGACATGAGATTTGTGCTCTTTTAATGTTCAAAGCATATTGGAAGGGGCTGCAAGGAGTTGATGAAGGTAGGCACACTGCCAATATGAAAAGGAGTAGTAGATAACCTGACACTGTGGAGGGAGAGAAAATACACCTTCCCCAGAGGCTCGAGAGCTCCAGCTTTGCCAAAAGCTCTCTCCACTTGGTTTAGTCAACATGGAAACGCGGGCTCCATAGCCTGTGAGCACAGCATGGTCCTGCAGCCACATACAATGGCTGATGCTGACATCAGAATGCTGTGAGTCACCAGGGAAGGATCAATTATGTCAGCATGGGGAAGTATGCTAATTTTATTACCAATGCCAATTATAATAATAATAAGGCAAATGTTTACCAAGCACATACTACACCTCAGGCATGTGGTGAAGCCCAGCTGTCAGATTCTGCTTTCTTCAGCTGCCTCCTCCTTCCTATTCATCCATGGTCCCTTGACCTCCACTTGGTCTTGATCTAGTGCCCAGCGCTTGTCTGAAATGCAGACAAGAGGCTGTTAAGATATTTCCCTCATTATCTAAAAATCACCATTCCTTTTAGTCTGGCTCAGACTTTGGGTCCTATTTCTTGTCACTGGTCTGTTGCTTTATTTCTAAATTACTCCTCAGTTGGTGTCCTGGTGCTGATAATAGTACTTTCTAGACTTTAAAATCCATGAAAGAAAAGACCATATTGGTCTTGTTCATTACTGTCGTCTCGGTAGTCAGCCCCCCATGACTGGCACAAAATGGGCACTCGAAAGAGGTATTATGCTGTCTGCTAAATAAACAGAATTCCCAGCAGCCTAACCCTTATATTTCAGTTCTCTTATTGTAAATTTCCTGACCTCAGCAGCAGCAGCAGTGTTATTATATACGACCACTTACCGGTTACCATGTGTGGATGCTTAATCCTCGCAAAACTTTCAAGGTAAGTATTATCATTTTCATTGCACAGGAAAGTAAAATGAAGCTCCATGAGGCTAAGTGATTTGCACAAGGTCTATCACACACAAATGGTAAATGGCAGAACCACAGTTCAAAACAAAGATCTGAGTTACTTCAAGTAGATCCACCATGTTCCCTCCTCTGGACTCTTCTGAAAGTTGCGGTGACCTTTTGAACCCCAGAGCAAGGTTTAGGACCTTGTTGCTTGCTGATAGTCGTTTCTGGTGTCAAATGCCCACATTTCCAGTGACTACCTGTCCCTGTTCACCTTTCCTATGTTGGGACATCCCTTCGCCTGAGCAGACTGCACTCCTAAGCACCATGTGATAACATATCTTCTGTATCACATCCTCTAGATCAAAACCCTCCCTCCTCCAAGTATACTGGTGACAGTTTTGAATCCCAAAGGTTGCACCTGGTAGAGTGTAACTGATATGAGTGGGCTAGGAAAACAGGCTCAGAGAGTGAATGGCTCCCAAAGGCTTTCAAGAGTGCAAAGTTCAGATGAGAAAAACAAGGTGTAACTATCCAGAGCAAAAGGCAGACATGGGTGGAGCATGGATGAACAAGTTGAGTATCAATAGTTGGAACTAGAATGGGAGGAAATGCATGATCAAAGAAAGCTCAGTGCAGGAAACATGATCACAAACAGACTTGCTCTGCCCCTGGCTTCCCTTTTTGGAAATCAGGAGAATTGGGTTGAGTACAAAGAAGAAATTGGTTGATTTCATGTATGCTTCTGGTGTTTGTTCTGCCTGAAGACATGTATCTCTATATCCCTGGCTTTCAATACATATGTTTTGTTAGATGAATAAATCAGCCAGTTGTTTTTGAAGACTGTGTTATGCATGCCAACACTTCTGCCTAAGACTGGGCCTGTCTACCAGAATCTCTTCTGTTCCAGGAGGTGAGACCAGCCTTCCCCATACCGCTACAGTGAAATAGACCTCACCCCGCCTCACTGACAGTATTATGCCAACAGCAGCATGCAGCCATAAGCCTGCCTTCTGAAGCATTCACTGTGTTTTACTACTCTCTTACGTATTGTTTTATGAATCACTCAAAAACCCTGGTGCCTATGTCCTAAGACCTTTGTTGTTGATGCCACCATACATAATGTTTGAATGTCATTGTAGATTACAGTTTGACCATGAAAGTCAGTAGAACCTAAATGAAAAATCCAAGTGAACTTTTCGAAGCTTTCCTAGTCTACTAAACACAAACTGATGTCATGAATATAACTGGCTTTCTCTGTTAAATTGTTCTTAAGGAAGAAATGCAAGGTGTATCATTTCACAAAAGTTGCTACAAATGGGAGGATGAATGAAGAAAATGGCTGGGAAGCCATGTGTATGCTGGGCAGCGGGCTGGGCCCCCTCACTAGCTCTCATGATCAAGTCACACAAGCAAGTCATTTTAACCCATGTGTGACATTTGTTAAAAGTGATTTGATTCCATGGGCCTTTAGGATTACTTGCAAATAATTGCAACTCTGAACATTAAATCTACAAATGTCAGGTTCCGGGAAGATGGCGGTGTGAGCAGAGCAGTGGAAATCTCCTCCCAAAACCATATATATCTATGAAAATACAGCAAATACAAATATTCTTAAAAGAGAGACCAGAATACACAAGACTGCACACAGCCTGCATCTGCACCTGAGAGGACTCGGCACCCTGTGAGGTGGGAAAGATACGGAGCCGCGTCCCACTGGGACCCGAGCACTCCCCCAACCCAGCGCACCGGCAGGAGAAGAGGATTCAGAGCCGGGAGGAAGTGGAAGTATAGGCCTGCAAAATAACCAGCCCTGGTGATCTGTGCTGAGAGCGCTGACACATCGCGCGGTGTAGCGGAGACTGGAGAGGCAGAAGGTGCAGATTCTGAGCGGGGAACACGCCTGGGTCCTTGCAGCCGGCAGCCGGGTTCTTGCAGCTGGCTCCCGGGACAAAAGAAAAGCGCACGCTTTTTTCAGCGGGCTTACGATCGTCCCAGCACACTCAGCCCAGCAGGCTGGGATCCTGAGGAATTTTGGACCCCTTGACTGGCAACTGGGAAAAAGTAGACGCACTGAAACTTCACGCAGAGAACAATAGCCTCCCATTTGTTCCATCCCCGGCCAGAGTTGCAAAAGGCCCAGCGGAGCGGCGATGCCGTGGCTACGGAAGAGTGGAGAAACAGCACCACCTACAGCATCCTTACAGAATCTACTCCCGGTGGGCTTTATCTTTTTTTTTCCCTTTCTACTCTTTTCTTTCTCTCTCTTTTTTCTCTCTTCTTTCTCTTCCTTCTTTTTTTTTTTTAAGTCTTAAAGGGCCCAGCTGACATATGTGGCACCTACCAGTGACCACTTCTATCGACATGAAAAGACAGAGGAATATGGTACAGACAAAGCTCACCGGGAAAACAACAGAGAGGGAACCTGAAGGGATGGAAATGCACAATCTTCCAGAAAAAGAATTCAGAATAAAAGTCATAACCATGCTGATGGATCTACAGAGAAATATGCAAGAGCTGAGGGAGGAAGTGAGGGAAGTCAGGAAAGACAATGCAGAAATGAGACAAGCCATCAACGGGCTTAGCAGCAGACTGGACAAGATGCAAGAGACTGTTAATGCAATAGAAATCAGAGAACACGAATACAGAGCAGCTGAGGCAGAGAGAGATAAAAGGATAGATAGAAATGAAAGAATATTAAAAGAACTGTGTGACCAATCCAAATGGAACAATATTTGCATTATAGGAGTACCAGAGGAGGAAGACAGAGAAAAAGGGATAGAAAGTGTCTTTGAAGAAATAATTGCTGAAAACTTCCACATGCTGGGGAAGGAAAAAGTCTCACAGTCCACGGAAGCCCACAGATCTCCCAACACAAGGGACACAAAAGAGACAACACCAAGACACATAATAATTAAAATGGCAAAGATCAAAGATAAGGACAGAGTATTAAAGGCAGCTAGAGAGAGAAAAAAGATCACCTACAAAGGAAAACCCATCAGACTATCATCAGACTTCTCAACAGAAACCCTACAGGCCAGAAGAGAATAGCATGATATATTTAATGTAATGAAACAGAAGGGCCTCGGACCAAGAATATTGTATCCAGCACGATTATCACTTAAATATGACGGAGAGATTAAACAATTTCCAGACAAGCGAAAGCTGAGAGAATTTGCCTCCCATAAACCACCTCTACAGGACATCTTAAAGGAACTGCTCTAGAGGGAAGCACTCCTAAGGCTAAAAAGACGTCACCAGAGAAAATAAAATCATAGCAAACCAAGCAGATCATCCAAATACTAACTAAAGGCAAAGAGTAAAACACCTCGTATATAAAGAATGGAGGAGGAGGAATAAGAAGGGAGAGAAATAAAGAAACATCAGACTGTGTTTACAATAACTTAACAAGAAAGTTAAGTTAGATTGTTAGATAGTAAAGAAGCAACCCGTGAACCTTTAGTAACAACGAATCTAAAGCCAGCAATGGTAATAAGTACATATCTATCAATAATCACCCTAAATGTAAATGGACTGAATGCACCAATCAAAAGACACAGAGTAATAGAATGGATAAAAAAGCAAGACCCATCTATATGCTGCCTACAAGACACTCACCTCAAACCCAAAGATATCCCTAGACGAAAAGTGAAGGGATGGAAAAAGATATTTCATGCAAACAAAACGGAGAAAAAAGCAGGTGTTGCAGTACTTGTATCAGACAAAATAGACATCAAAAAGAAAAAAGTAGCAAGACATAAAGAAGGACATTACATAACAAAGGGGTCAATCCAACAAGAGGATATAACCATTGTAAATATATATGCACCCAACACAGGAGCGCTGGCAAAAATGAAACAAATACTAACAAAATTAAAGGAGGAAATAGACAGCAATGCATTCATTTTAGGTGACTTCAACACACCACTCACTCCAAAGGACAGATCAACCAGACAGAAAATAAGTAAAGACACAGAGGGACTCAACAACACACTAGAACAGATGGACCCAACAGACATCTACGGAACTCTACACCCAAAACAACAGGATACACATTATTCTCAAGTGCACATGGAACATTTTCCAGAATAAACCACATACTAGGCCACAAAAAGAACCTCAGTAAAGTCAAAAACATTGAAATTCTACCATCCAACTTCTCAGATCACAAAGGTATAAAACTAGAAATAAATTTTAGAAAGAAAACAAAAAGGCTCACAAATACATGGAGACTTAACAACATTCTCCTAATTAATAAATGGGTTAACGACCAAATCAAAACAGAAATCAGAGAATATATGGAGACTAATGACAACAACAATACAAAGCCACAACTTCTGTGGGATGCAGCAAAAGCAGTTCTAAGAGAAAAGTATATCGCAATCCAGGCCTATTTAAAGAAGGAAGAACATTCCCAAATCAATAGTCTAAAGACACAATTACTGAAATTGGAAAAAGAAGAACAAATGAGACCCAAAGTCACCAGAAGGAGGTACATAATAAATATCAGAGAAGAAATAAATAAAATTGAGAAGAATAAAACGATAGAAAAAATCAATGAAACCAAGAGCTGGTTCTTTGAGAAAATGAACAAAATAGATAAACGCCTAGCCAGACTCATTAAGAGAAAAAGAGAATCTACACACATAAACACAATCAGAAATGAGAAAGGAAAAATAACGACGGACCCCACAGAAATACAAAGAATTATAAGAGAATGCTATGAGAATCTACATGCTAACAAGCTGGAAAACCTAGAAGAACTGGACAACTTCTTAGAAACATACAAACCTCCAAAACTGACCAAACAAGAAACAGAAAAACTAAACAGACCAATCACCAGCAACAAAATTGAAGCGGTAATCAAAAAACTACCTAAGAACAAAACCCCCGGACCACATGGATTCACCTCTGAATTCTACCAGACATATAGAGAAGAAATAACACTCATTCTCCTTAAAGTTTTTCAAAAAATAGAAGAGGAGGGAATACTTCCAAACTCATTCTAAGAAACCAGCATCACTCTAATACCAAAACCTGGCAAAGACCTCACCAAAAAAGAAAATTACAGACCAATATCCCTGATGAACGTAGATGCAAAAATACTCAACAAAATATTAGCAAACTGAATCCAAAAATACATCAAGAGGATCATACAAGATGATCAAGTGGGATTCATCCCAGGGATGCAAGGATGGTACAACATTCGAAAATCCATCAACCTCATCCACCACATCAACAAAAAGAAGAACAAAAACCACATGATCATCTCCATAGATGCTGAAAAAGCATTTGACAAAATTCAGCATCCATTCATGATTAAAACTCTCAACAAACTGGGTATAGACGGCAAGTACCTCAACATCATAAAGGCCATATATGACAAACCAACAGCTAACATCATACTTAACAGCGAGATGCTGAAAGCTTTTCATCTAAGATCGGGAACAAGACAGGGATGCCCACTCTCTCCACTGTTATTCAACACAGTACTGGAGGTCTTAGCCACGGCAATCAGAAAAAACAAAGACATACAAGGCATCCAGATTGGTAAAGAAGAAGTCAAATTGTCACTATTTGCAGATAACATGATATTGTACATAAAAAACCCTAAAGATTCCACTCCAAAACGACTAGAACTAATACATGAATTCAGCAAAGTTGCAGGATACAAAATTAACACACAGAAATCTGTTGCTTTCCTATACACTAATGATGAACTAACAGAAAGAGAAATCAGAAAAACAATTCCATTCACAATTGCATCAAAAAGAATAAAATACCCAGGAATAAACCTAACGAAGGAAGTGAAAGACCTGTACTCTGAAAACTACAAGACACTCCTAAGAGAAATTAAAGAGGACACTAACAAATGGAAATGCATCCCATGCTCTTGGCTAGGAAGAATAAATATTGTCAAAATGGCTATACTACCTAAAGCAATCTACAGATTCAATGCAATCCCTATCAAACTACCAACAGCTTTCTTCAATGAACTGGAACAAATAATTCTAAAATTCATATGGAACCACAAAAGACCCCGAATGGCCAAAGCAATCCTGAGAAGGAGGAATAAAACGGGGAATTACACTCCCTGATTTCAAGCTCTACTACAAAGCCACAGTAATCAAGACAATTTGGTATTGGCACAAAAATAGACCCACAGACCAGTAGAACAGAATAGAAAATCCAAACATTAACCCAAACATATACAGCCAACTAATATTTGATAAAGGAGCCTTGGATATACAATGGGGAGGTGACAGCCTCTTCAGCAGCTCGTGTTGGCAAAACTGGACAGCTACATGTAAGAGTATGAAACTGGACTACTGTCTAACCCCATACACAAAAGTCAACTCAAATGGATCAAAGACCTGAATGTAAGTCATGAAACCATAAAACTCTTGGAAAAAAATATAGGCAAAAATCTCTTGGACATAAACATGAGTGACTTCTTCATGAACATATCTCCCCGCACAAGGGAAACAAAAGCAAAAATGAACAAGTGGGACTATATGAAGCTGAAAAGCTTCTGTACAGCAAAGGACACCATCAGTAGAACAAAAAGACATCCTACAGTATGGGAGAATATATTCATAAATAACGAATCTGATAAAGGGTTGACATCCAAAATATATAAAGAACTCATGCACCTTAACAAACAAAAAGCAAATAATCCAATTAAGAAATGGGCACAGGACATGAATAGACATTTCTCTAAAGAAGAAATTCAGATGGCCAACAGGCACATGAAAAGATGCTCCACATCGCTAATCATCATAGAAATGCAGATTAAAACCACAATGAGATATTACCTCACACCAGTGAGGATGGCCAACATCCAAAACAGAAACAACAACAATTGTTGGCGAGGATGTGGAGAAAAGGGCACCCTCCTACACTGCTGGTGGGAATGCAAATTAGTTCAACCATTGTGGAAAGCAGTATGGAGGTTCCTCAAAAAACTCAAAATAGAAATACCATTTGACCCAGGAATTCCACTCCTAGGAATGTACCCTAAGAATGCCGCAGCCCAGTTTGAAAAAGACATATGCACCCCTATGTTTATCGCAGCACTATTTACAATAGCCAAGAAATGGAAGCAGCCTAAGTGTACATCAGTAGATGAATGGATAAAGGAGATGTGGTACATATACACAATGGAATATTATTCAGCCATAAGAAGAAAACAAATCCTACCATTTGCAACAACATGGATGGAGCTAGAGGGTATTATGCTCAGTGAAATAAGCCAAGCTGTAAAAGACAAGTATCAAATAATTTCACTCATATGTGGAGTATAAGAACAAAGAAAAAAACTGAAGGAGCCAAACAGCTGCAGACTCACAGAACTCAAGAACGGACTAATAGTTACCAAAGGGAAAGGGCCTGGGGAAGATAGGTGGGAAGGCAGGGGTAAGAGGGAAAAGGGGGCATTATGATTAGCAGATGTAATGTTGGGGGGGCATAGGGAAGGCTGTACAACTCAGAGAAGACAAGTAGTGATTCTATAGCATCTCAGTACGCTGATGGACAGTGACTGTAATGGGGTTGGTGCGGGGGACCTGATGAAGGGGGTAGTTTAATAATCATAATATTATTGCACATGTAATTGTAGATTAATGATCCAAAATAAATTATAAAAAAAAAATTCATTTGGAACCACAAAAGACCCCAAATAGCCAAAGCAATCCTGAGAAGGAGGAATAAAACGGGAATTATGCTCCCTGACTTCAAGCTCTACTACAAAGCCACAGTAATCAAGACAATTTGGTATTGGCACAAAAACAGACCCACAGACCAGTGGAACAGAATAGAAAATCCAAACATTAACCCAAACATATACAGTCAATTAATATTTGATAAAAGTGCCTTGGATATACAATGGGAGATGACAGCCTCTTCAGCAGCTGGTGTTGGAAAAACTGGACAGCTACATGTAAGAGAATGAAACTGGACTACTGTCTAGCCCCATACACAAAGGTAAACTCAAGGTGGATCAAAGACCTGAATGTAAGTCATGAAACCATAAAACTTAGGAAAAAACATAGGCAAAAATCTCTTGGACGTAAACATGTGCGACTTCGTGAACATATCTCCCCGGGCAAGGGAAAGAAAAGCAAAAATGAACAAGGGGGACGATATCAAGCTGAAAAGCTTCTGTACAGCAAAGGACACCATCAGTAGAACAAAAAGACATCCTGCAGTATGGGAGAATATATTCATTAATGACGTATCCGATAAGGGGTTGACATCCAAAATATATAAAGAACTCACGCACCTCAACAAACATATAATAAATAATCCAATTAAAAAATGGGCAGAGGACATGAATAGACACTTCTCCAAAGAAGAAACTCAGATGGCCAACAGGCACATGAAAAGATGCTCCACATCGCTAATCTTCAGAGAAATGCAGATTAAAACCACAATGAGATATCACCTCACACCAGTGAGGATGGCCAACATCCAAAACACACACAACAGCAAATGTTGGCAAGGATGTGGAGAAAAGGGAACCCTCCTACACTGCTGGTGGGAATGCAAATTAGTTCAACCATTGTGGAAAGCAGTATGGAGGTTCCTCAAAAAACTCAAAATAGAAATACCATTTGACCCAGGAATTCCACTCCTAGGAATTTACCCTAAGAATGCAGCAGCCCAGTTTGAAAAAGACATATGCACCCCTATGTTTATCGCAGCACTATTTACAATAGCCAAGAAATGGAAGCAACCTAAGTGTCCATCAGTAGATGAATGGATAAAGAAGAGGTGGTACATATACACAATGGAATATTATTCAGCCATAAGAAGAAAACAAATCCTACCATTTGCAACAACATGAATGGAGCTAGAGAGAATTATGCTCAGTGAAATAAGCCAAGCCGAAAAAGACAGCCATCAAATGATTTCACTCATAAGTGGAATATAAGAAGAAAGAAAAAAACTGAAGGAACCAAACAGCAGCAGACTCACAGAACCCAAGAACAGACTAATAGTTACCAGAGAGAAAGGAACTGTGGAGGTTGGGTGGGAAGGGAGGGATAAGAGGGGAAAAGGGGCGTTACGATTAGCAGGTGTAATGTTGGGGGGGAAATGGGGAGGGCTGTACAACTCAAGAGAAGACAAGTAGTGATTCTATAGTATCTCACTACGCTGATGGACAGTGACTGTAATGGGGTTGGTGGGTGGGACCTGATGAAGGGGGTAGTTTAATCACCATAATATTGCACATCTAATTGTAGATTAATGATACCAAAATAAATTTAAGGAAAAATCTACAAATGTCCAGGCTCTACTTGCCATTTTGTTCTTATCAAGTGGAGGGAGCCATGTAGGGAACTGGCCAAAAGCATAGGCTTTCAAGTCCTACAGATTTGGGTTTTGGGTCCAGACTCAGTTTCTTAAGATCTGTGCAACCCTAGAAAAATTACTTTGTTTCTTAGCCTCATTTTTGTCATCTGTGAAAGGAGGCTAATCATCGTGGTCACCTCATGAGGCCTTGTAAGGATGAAATAAGACAGTATGCACTGCCTAGGACATCCGTGGGTGTTAGGTCTTCATTTGTATTATTAGATTATAATTTCTGGGCAGGGACCATGTAGAATGTTTGCCTGAATCCCTAATACAACTGTAAAAAATAGTAAATTTATTCAAAAGCCTGGGCTTCTAGAGGAATAAGCTTTAATTTTCAGAGAAAAAAAGAGACTTATGTATAACATAGATCAAATGAGGTGTGAGAAAATGAGAAGCAGCCTTTGGCTGACAAGGAGCGGGAGCGACATAGAGAACTGGTTTGGAGCCCTTTGAGCACCTTTACTAATCAGCAGATTTACGAAAGGAAGGGAATTTCGTCTCGTTTAAAGGTAGTGGAAATTCTATGCTCTCCTGAGCTTTCTGAGCTTTGGCCTAGAAGGTAAAACTAAATGGTTTGCTTGCCCAGGAAAGAGAGAAGTTCATCTTTCTCCACTCTTAAAGCAAACCCAGCTTCGTTACCTCTTTTCTTCTGTCAGGGAATATCTCAGAGCATCTGGTGAGCTCTTTGCTGCAGCCAATCCTGTGTTTGAACCTTTTGCTGAACCAGAAAATAGCTGAATCTGTGCTCTTGGGAAAAACAAAGATTGATGCAGCATCTCCAGCAGTAGGTGCCAAAGATTCATTAACTTGAGAAGTGGCGCGGAAGGACTTACCAAAGAAAGGAGGGGTGGAGGGTGGCTGGGGGTGGAGGGGATTGCTCTGTTGTGGACATAATGTCCCACAAATAAACAGTCTCTCGCGGCCTGAGGTAGAGTTTCTGGTTTCCTGCTAAGGAGTCTGTGTAATTGGTAGTTGGAAAGAATATCCATTGCAGGGACTGCTCTGGGGAAATAGACAAAGAACGGGAAAAGACCAGTATAACAAAGAAAAAAATTGTATGGTGATCACTTCGGCAAACACTTTCAATTCAGTGACTTACTCTAAGCAAGTTGTAATGGCTACCACTACTGGGTTCTCACCCTGTGCCAGCCTTATCACAGTCACATATTACTCTCAAAATGAATCTGTAAGGAAGGAGGTAGTATTAGCCTCATTTTAGAGATGAAGAATTTATGACTGATTCACTGAGTGTCTTGTAGAAGGGCCATATGACTCGTAAGTGATGGAGCCAGAATTTAAAGATAGGTTACCAGGACTACTAAGCCCTAACCACTCTACTACTGCCCCAGAAAGGGAGAAGTGTTCACCTGGCTCAAGACAGTGGCCCCACAGCAAGGACAGTGTAGGACTTACACAAGAGCAGTGAAGATACTATAAAAGAAGACAGTGCAGAATCAAACAAAGGGAATACAGAAGCAGGTGGTAGCTCCAGCCATTTATCTGGTACTAGATAGTACCCAGAAGAAGGGGCAGTCAAATGAGATAGACTGCATTTTTAGTCAAATGTGTGTTTTTATAAACCATTATATTTACTATATATAATTTATAATTTTTATATACGTTCCTTATTTTTTCTTAAGTCTCCGTTACAGAATGTTTGCACAGTTCAAACACTTGGACCCACCTACCTAGTAATCATAATTATTAAACCTTTCCTCCAACACTCTTCTCCCTTTCCCAGTCTTGCCACACCCTGTTAGTTTCATTTACAGTAATTTTCATAATTTATAATTATTTTAAGTGTTGATTTGTCTATGAACCTATATATTGTCTATCTCTCACCCACTCTATAGGCAACAGGAAATTTCTTGCAGAGGGCATGGCTCACAGTAGGAACTTAAAATTATTTTTCTTGACTGAATGAGTGCTCAGTCAAGGATTCCATTTCCTGACTGATGAGTAAATGTTCTTTACTCTTTGTGAACATTAACTCTGCCTATAAAATTTGTTGCAAATATTCTTTTTTTATGTTCCTTTATTTTTTATGATAGAAATAAGGCCTGTTGTACTATTTAGTTTAATATATTTCTCTTTATCATTATGATTTCTGAGGCATATTTTACCTATTTGGTCTATCTTCTAATGATTTGACATTGTGCTTTTAACTCTGCAATGGTCTGGAATTTTTTTTTCAGAATAATCTATTTTCTCAAATCTTAATTTCATATATGTTTCCTCCATATTCCTTTACGATTTGCAGTTTACAACATATTAATATAGCATATTAAATCAATGTACTGCTTTACATACATTAACATCAGTCCTATTCATTATCCTGTAAATCATTTTGTCAGCATTTCCGTTTTAATTATGATTCTATAAAAATTGCACTTTCAGATGCATTCTAATAACTTTGAAGGCAAGGCACCTCTATTATTTTTCTTTTTCTGAATTATCTTACCGTTCTTGCCTGATTTTTCTTCCTCGGAATTTCAGTGTTTTACTAGTTATAAATCCACTGTGATCCGTAGCAGGTGAAGCAGCCTCCTCTTACACCGTTGAATGATCCTCTGATGTTTTCCTAATTCTCAGACACTGGCAACTGTGCTGCCACCTGGCAGCATCCCTCTCCCTCCAGCTCTGGACGTGGCTTATTGAGATTTCATTCCTTGACTGTGCTTCAGCATAACCATTCCCTACCCACACTTCTTGCCCTATACTTTTGGGAATTCAGTCTCCAAAATAATGTGGAAGCAAATTATGATGGGAATAAAAATCAATGGAGTAGAGTGGTATGTCATCCTAAGTAGGAATAAAGATGCAGTTCAAACTGTAGGAAAATTACATTTGAAAATCCTTTCAATTACATATTTAGTTGGCATATATTGTGTATACAACTATGTGCAATAATCTGTGTGTATTATAATAATATATGTAATACTTCATATATAATTAAGAGCATACTCATTTAAGGGAATGAGAATTGTCAGTACTATTTAACTTCATATTTTCACTTCTACCTTCCTCTACTGAGCCTGCTTATTTTCATTTATATAAATTGAATGCACTTATGAGGCAGTTTTACTGTATCTGTGTGGTTGAGAGAGGCCTTTTGGTTCTTGGGTTTTTCTGTTATTGGATCTCTGAGTTAGGATGTAAGCGATGTGGGAGTTATAAAAAACATGTGTATCTTCTTTCAGGCCATGGGTTTGCTATTTTACAAAGAGCAAACTATATGTAACACATAGATTTTGGTTCTCATTTTGGTTTGATAGGTGTTATTTAAATTTTTGTCCCAGATTTTGGTGAAAGTTTTACGATTAGGCTTGAAATTCAGTGTTGTGAGTTTTCATATGTGTGTGTGTGCACACGTGTGTATGCATGCACCTGTGCCTCTATCATTATATGGAGAGAAATTGGGAGGTACGGTATCTGAGGCTGCTACATAAGTATCTGTATTGCTCAATATTTCTAAACTACTATTTGATAAATATTTGTTTGAAGATTGTGTTCCTTAAGTCTGTGAAAGGACTAACTTCAACATCTGGAATTTCTTACTAGAATTGTTTGTAGGAATGAGTGTGATTTATCCTCATCTATTGGAGGTGGGGAGGGGGTTCTTCATTTTTCTTACATGTCACTCTCTCATGCCAAGTGCAGTTGTTTGTTTCTCTCTCCGGTGCTAAATGCTCACTATGATTAGCTAGTTTCACATCTCCGTTTGCAAGAGAACATTTTCATTTCTGACTCCACTGGAGCTTGCTACTCACTCAAACATGCTGATTTAATACATATCTCTGTAGGAAGTGTATGGGTGGGTCTTTGTTCCAGCTGAGGGAAAAATACTGAGTCTTGAAAGTCTGCCGGAAAGGGTCTTCATAGCAAAGAGATTATGATCATAGCTCAGGACTTGAGGTGCACAAAAGAAAATTCTGTTTGACACATACTATCTCTGGTTAACTAAGAACTGCACAAAAAGAGATGGTTGAGATACGGTCCTTATCGTAAAGAAGCTTCCAGTCTAGTGTGGGAGATAAACACTTAACCAAATAGCTACATTATGGTATAAAGAGTTCTGTAGTAGAGGGGTGAACAAACTGACACAGACATGAAGCAATTAATTCTGCTTGGTCAGCCAGCAGAACAACCAACAAAAACCCAATTCACCTTTGCAGGAAATCAGCAGGGCACAAATACTGTGTGTAAAAAAGACGAGCAGCAGAAACTGTCGTAAACACCACATAAACTAGTTTCTGGAAATATGCATGTAAGAGCTGAGTTTTAAAGGATGACTATGGGTACAGACAAATACATTCCACTGTGGAGAGATCAGCATATCAAATTTGTGTAGCTGTGAAAATGCTCCCTCTAATACAAGACAACTAAATTGTCCGCTGTGTCTTGTCTTGATGTGTGTGTGAGGTGTCCAAGGTGAAGGTAAAGCCCAGGAGCGCTCTCCCAAGCCATGCTGTTGGTTCTGGTAGTTGTCCTGTGGGCGCTGCAGAGGTTAGGTGCAGAAGAATGCTATGGTCATACTTATGTTTTAGAAAGAAAACTGGCAACCAAATAGAGAGCTGAGGCCACGAAAACAGTTAGGAATAATTTGTTCCTGCCTGCTAAATGTAGAGCTTGCCTTCATTGCTCTTTGCTTCTGAAAGAGAGTTAAGGCAAAGGAAGAAACAAAAAGGAAGAAGGAAAGGAAGAAAGCTAAAAGAGGAGGATAGAAGGATCTCTCTGGAGCAATTTGTATTAACCTATAGTAAGAAGCAGGAAGTGAAGCCTCCATTAGTCTTACCTCAAGATCTTGAATGGCATCTCAAGCCTGGAAACCAGGAATACCAGCTGGAGACTGTCCTAATCAAGATCCCGTGGGGCATAGTTGCCCCTTCTCTATTGAATGCTGCCCATAGATGATCTTCCAAATGCTCTGCTTTTTTATCATCACAAGCCCTGCTCCAAAGCATCATTTGGAAGGACAAAAGTCAAAGTCTCAGAATAAATTTTAAGTCTCCGTCCTACCTACCACTTGATTGCTGTCATTTACTGCCTTTGGTCATAGTTTGTCTCCCATAAATCCCTTTGGAATCTTCACTCCTTGTTCTGCATGCATCAAAATCCTTTCAGTCTTTCAAAGAATTCAAAATTCACCTCAAATCCTATTCCTCATTACACATTTTTTTGGTGATATAAGGAGAGGTTACATTTCTTACCTTTGTACAGGGCTTGGAACTTTATTGAGAAAGCCATCCTCATTTCCTACCTATATTACTGACCTGAATGTTTGGCAAGTTCTCAAAAACAGTCCAATAGTCTAATAGTTCCCAATGAGAACATAGTTCAATTCAGCCAGTATTTAATGTGCACCTACCATGTTTAAGTTATTATGCTGAACATTCTCAGGGTGCTAATATTAAATGTGTGCTCCTGGGGAGAACAAGAGCAAATTTATTCATTGGAGGACTATTTCTAATTCACCTATATGATGAATAATTTGTGACTTTCAAATAAAGTCTTCATTAATTTGATGAATTCTATAAGTAGATGAAATTGTGACAGAACTTACATAAATTTTTTAAATGGCACATATTTCACATTTCATAGCAAAATCCAGTCTTAGTAAATACAGAAATGTAATCAAGCCTTCAGCATAGAACAACATACTTTATCTTGATATATATATTGCTAATTATTCCATATGTCTTAATCTATCTGGGCTGCTTTAACAAAGTACCACACACTGGGTGGTTTGTAAACAATAAAATTTATTTCTCACGGTTTTCTCACGGTTCCGGAATTTGTAAATCTGAGATCAGGGTGCCAGTATAATTGGGAGAGGGCCCTCTCCTGGGCTGCCGGCCGCCAACTTCTCACTGTGTCCTCCCATAGTGGAGAGAGCTAGGGAGCTCTCTCAAACCTCTTGGGCATTAATCTCATTCATGAGGGTTCTGCCCTCATGACTTAATCACTACCCAAAGACCCTACCTCCTCATACCATCACATTGAGCATTAAAATTTCAGTATATGAATTTCGGGGGAACACATTCAGACCATAGCATAGCATATATCAGAAGTGCCTTCCTCACCGGGCTGCAAGCTTATGAAACTAAGATGCATCCATTTTCCACACCACCCTTCTTCAAGTACCTGCACTGTTTTAAGATTTCTCTGCTATTAGTTTCAAAGGAAAGCAAAGTAATTTCTTTCAGTTATTTCACCTGAGAGGGAAATCTAACACTCGAGTTAGTAACAGTGATAGAAACAGGACGCATGAAGGGAACTGTCTGTAAGGAAGTAGACAGCCTAGTGAAATTTAAGACCAAATGTATGGATGTGTCACTCTGACATTTACACCAAGAACCATCTGCCCTCTGGTACTTTTAGCAAATTATAAGGAAATTAGTTGTAAAGAATCAGTAATTTCATTATACAGAAAGCATAGGTTTCTAAATTATGGGTATTTTATCCCAGAGGCATTTGAATATCACAGTAATGGGTTAAGTCTCATAAGAAAGCAAAAGTACCCTATTTTATTGTCCTTAGCCAATGCTTTCTAATTCTTCTTTTTCATGTCTTTAAATACAGAATCCCCTTCACCTACAGCTGAGTTTAGAAAATTCATTAAGTTCTGATGCTGATATCACTGTCTCAATCCTGACCGTGAACAGCTGGTACAATTTTAGCTTGTTGCTATGCCAGGAAGACTGGAACGTCACCGACTTCCTCCTCCTTACCCAGAGTAATTCAAAGTTCCAGCTCAAGTCTGTCATCAACATCACCACCAGCCTTTCCCCTGCTGAGGACCTCCTGACCTCCCTGCATGTCCAGCTGGAGAGCGTCAGGAACAGTGCTCCCACAGTGGTGATGTTTGGCTGCGACATGGAAAGTATCCGGCGGATTTTTGAAATTACCACCCAGTTTGGGGTAACTCCTGCTGAGCTTCGTTGGGTCCTGGGGGATTCCCAGAATGTCGAGGAACTGAGGACGGAAGGTCTGCCCTTAGGGCTCATTGCTCATGGAAAAACAACACAGTCTGTCTTTGAGTACTACGTTCAAGATGCCATGGAACTGGTTGCAAGAGCTGTAGCCACTGCCACCATGATCCAGCCAGAACTTGCTCTCATTCCCAGCACAATGAATTGCATGGATGTGGAAGCTGCAAATCTTACATCAGGACAATATTTATCAAGGTAGGTTGCAAGGCGTGGGTTACATCCCCATTGATCGGGCTTTGACAAGAAGTAAAACTACTCTATCTGTCTCCTTTGCAGAAATCTTGACTCTGAGTAGTTTTAAACTCTAATAATATTTCTGACAGGCTTTCTGGTTACATACGGCTAGTATTTCATGATCTGTCGTTTGGAATTCATCTATAGACTTGTATGCACCATAGGGTATGGTGGGAGCTCTCAGTCCTGCTTTTAAACCCTGGCTTAGTCCTTTACTGTGCGCCCTTGGCAAGTTATTTAAAAATGACTCTCAGTTTTCTAATTAGTAAGCTAGGATAATATTGAATGATTTGATATATTATAATTAAGAAACCATGAAATTATATATGAAGAGTACCTAACACTATGCTCAGCTCGTAGTAGATGCACAGCGAATGTTTCTATCCCTGCCCATTCTTTCCATTATCAACAGACATGGACAAATCTCTGCAAACCTATACAGACAAAAAAATAGTCACAGGAAATGCACCTTTCTCTCTTCTCTCAGGTCTTGATGCTTAAGATAGTATAGAGTAGTGGTTTAAAGACATAGACCTTGGAGCCAGACTCTGAGCATGAATTTTAGCTTGTGTAGCTTAGTCAAGTTGCTTAACTTCTTTGAGTCTCAGTTTTCTGTGTCCTAAATCCATTTATGGATCTACTCTCCATGAAGCCATTGTAATAGATAAATAGATCATACAGACATAGATACATAGGTAGAATGAAGAGTTCCACAAAAGCATTTTATATATACTTAGATGCTATACTTACTATATTTATATAGGTATATTTAAATTAAGTGCCTTTTTTCTCCAGTTCATCAGTCTGGTTAGGAAGCTAGAATGAGAAAGCCCATTTAAATTAAAGAATTGCCCATTGTACAGAGATGGTTTTCATGATCACTGAGAAAGGGGGAATATCCTTAAAGGATATTTTATAGGGGCCTACATTTTCTTTTCTGAAAAGGACCCCCTATCATCAGAAAGGCTAAATCAGATAATCTTGCTCTTTCAGAGGTGAAGGCTTAGCTTAGGTGGCCGTATTTTTAGAAAGCCGTCTTGGAACAGGGGCTCTGACTGTTTTGAGGAACACACAGCAATCTCTACAGTGTCTTACATTTTAAAAAGACATGAATATTTGATGAAAGTTCAGGAGATCCTAAGCATTTTACATTTAACTTTACATATATGGATTGAGCACCTTCTATGTGCAAGGCAACATGCTGAATGTCATACATAGGCAGAGTTTAAGCATAGACTATTCACTCCTTAAGGAATGTTGCTGATGAAATGATTCAGAATTCACTTTTTAGGACTCTATTAATGGTAAAATTAAATGTCCTATCATTATCTGAACTTTCAGTTTTAACCATATTGATTTGAAATGCAAGACTAAAATCTATGCATTTTTTATTTTATAGCTGCTATCAAGGTTTAATCTACTGTTTTTGAACTAGCACACAATTGAGACTCAGAATTTTATCTGGGATAAGAAAATTCTCTTTCCTAACAAAAATAGAAACAAAGCCTTTATTTATAATTCTGAATAGTCATTATTCTGGAAGGACAGCTATAAACAGCAGACAGTAAAAAACACTCTGTGAAAACTACATTACATTATTTACCATATTTCTGTCACAAGTAAAATGGAGAACATAAGAAAAATGATTCTGTTTGGATCCTAAAAATGTTTAGAAAATACAAAGAGGAGTATTTGTTGACTTGGGTTGTATATATCATAGGGGTTCATTTTATCAAGATCAAACTGGTCTTTGTGTCTCCTCAAGATTTAATTTATATTAAAGTGATATAACCTCTTTCACAAGAATCCCATGACACTTTGTACATGAAAGTATATGATGGTACTTATCCCATTCCATCATCATTTGTCTATGTGTCTGGCACCTGAGCTAAAATATAAATTCTATGAAGTAGAGAAACCATTATTCAGCCTACTTTAACACCTAGCATATAGCAGCCACTTAATAGATACTTATTGAAATTGAAATAAAAGAAAATAAAATTTTATTTTACATTTACATTGTACATCATCTTGGTGCCGGGGTTCTTGTTCACGAAGCCGAAGAATGAGCTTCACAAACACTCAAGCTAGGAGAGCAAGCTACAGGCTTTTATTTAGAGATAAAGTGAAAGGACAGAGCTCTCAGCCCACGCCAGGAGGGGACAAGAGAGCCCGGGGTGGTGCGTTGTCTAGGGGGTTTTATAGGCAGATGAGGATTTTTCGAGAACATGAAGAAAAAGGCTTAGGGGTGTGGACCTGCTAAGTGGTGTCTGAACACCCAGAATTAACACAAGGAATTTCCCACCTTGGTCTGTCTCCGGGATACTGGCGTCCTGGTCTAGGAGCATATCAAAAGGCAGCCTGCCCAGCCCGCAAGGTGGGCTGAGGTATTGTCTCTTTGCTAAAGAGTAAGTTAAGAATCTTGCTTCTTAAAATTCCTGGGTGTTAAAATGCAATCTTATCTTTAAGGTGGAATCTTTCCTGCCTTTTACCATGTTGTTTACAGCTGGGTCTGCATGCTAAATTAGTTGCCCAGTTTGCAAAACCACCCCATCAGATCTGAAAGAGGAAAGACAGCACATAGGCCTGGCCCTTTTAGCATGCTAAAGTGAATCTTACACATGATTACAAATGATTAGCATAATAAAAACATGTGCTACTCTTCTTTGTCTGGGGAACATTAACTGATCTTACTGAAGAATGACCCTGGAGCTTAATGTTTAACACAGAGTTTTGGTAGGGAGTTTCCTTGCATGTAGTTACATTGCTCTGACTGCAGATATCCTGCCTTGCTTTTTCCGGAGGCCCTCACCCTACTCTGACTACACCCACAGTCCCTGTCTCAATCTGTTACTATAGAAGAAAAATGGGGCCTTGATAGATAGATATATAAAATTTCATATAAATTAAAGCATAGTTTTTAAACTTACCTAGATATTTACCAGCTGTTCTAGGTTAGTGGATAGCCTTTGCCTTTTTGACTGTTTCCACATGTATATTCCATAAAGTTTGAAAGTTTTAACAGAAGACTGTGAAGTTTGGTGCCCAGAGACAGTTCACAGTGTATAAGGGTCAGTAATATTTCCATCTCCATAGATGTGTCTGAGATGAACTCAAGGAGCTTCAGGAAATAGGCCTAGGACTTCTTATACTGCCTGGGGAATACAGTCAAAAAGAAAGTTTCAAAGTGTTCAGGAAAGGGTCAAGGGAAGTGGGTAAAACCCTGGAAGGAGTCTTTATAACGAATAACTGAAAAGTTGCCTAAAGCCATAAAACATGTGTGGATTTTTCATCTTTCTTATTTATTTTGTTGAACACAATCCTTTAGAAAGTTTGTTGTATTCTCAGTCCACAAGTCACATCTACATACAGTAATTTTCCTAATTGTTCCTAAATTTTGTGAGATTGACCCCACTTCCTCACTGAATAATGAGTCATGAGCATAATGAGCCATGAATGGCCAGTGTCAGAATTACAGAAGCTTTCATTTCTCACACAGTCATTTTCAGTTTGAGCTGACGGAATTGTGAACATTTTTAAATGCTAATGGAATCACCAAAAACCTGTTTTTTCTGCATAGGCTTTTAGACTAGAAAGATCATTTCTCATGGCAGACTGCATGGACATAATTTAAGGCATACGGGATTTTATTCTTCCTGGGTCCCTGCATGCCAGAGCAAACATCCGTCATAATTAAATATAGACAAAAATCACTTTGGAGCCAAGTTCATAGCATGATCTTTAAGAATTTATTTGCAAGTTGTTTTATTAAATGTAAGTTATTTGAAGAATGATATCTGATACATCATCTGGTAATAACTTCATATATACATATGTTTGGGTGACGGCCTAGCTCCTGAGGTTGAAAACTAAGTAAATGGCTGTTTAAAAAAGGATAGGTGATTCTTAAAAAGAGAGATATGTTCATGGTGACAGAGGAGGAAATAATGGACTCTTTTCAGAGACTTGGTGATGAGGGAGAAAACACTGGAATTAGATCTTGGTAAAGGAATGAGAGTTTTCTGGTTTGGAGCAAATTCACTGGCACAAGAAATGGCATATGCAAATTCACTAAGACCTGAAAAAGAAAGTTCGTGTGATTGGAGCACACATTGCATGTGCAGAGGATTTGACATGATTCTGGAAGAGTATTTAATTTGATAGCATACCACAAAGGGCTTTTATGCCGCTAACGTGTTTGCAGTTTGTATGCATACTAGGTATCCCTGGAATGGCAGAACATCAGCCATGACATATTTGTAAGATCGTAATGCTGTAACAAATTAACCAAATAAAGTAATATGGCATTAAGGTCTCTTTTTAATTTGGCTGAAATTCTTCGAAGTTGACCCCACCTCTATGTCACTTAAATCATGCCACAAGCTGAATCTGAAGTTTTCACTGCTTCGTGGGGGCACAGTAAGGAACACTGGAAAATGCGTATTCCCTTAGGACCCTGTTTTGGTTAATACAGCTCAAATTTGCTTAATCAAGCATCCAGCATGTGTTAAACCGTGGAAATTTTCCAAATTAGGAGAGCTTCCAAGCTTTTATTTGCCTGAAAGGAAATTATGTTCTTTGTTGACTTTTTTTACTTTGTATGCATTTACTATAAAATTTGGAAACATGTCAAAAAAAAGTATGAAGATACAGAGGGCAATACTGCAGCTCTACTGTGAATTCCAGCTCTGTCTCTTGGGCCATTTCAGTCTCCAGACCCTGTAACTCTTTAGATGGATGCTTGACTGGTAAATACTGCAAAATGTCTCATTGCCAGGGCTGTACTAAGCAAAACGGGAAGGAATATCACCTCCTGGACTAGTGCTGGAAGCAGCTGCAGAGAGCTGGAATGAATTGAGTCACACAAGGCAACAAGGAGAAGTCCAGGGGGTGGGAACAAACTGTAATTGTGGAGAAGAAGCAAGGTTCATACCAAAGAGCAGAGGGAAAGAAAAATGACCTGAGAGTATGGAACAGATCTCACTACAGTGTGGGAGAAAAACACAGGAAGGAAAAAGTGCCAGGTCCCCATCATGCCGCATGAAAGCGGGAAAAGAGAGACTGTATTCGTGTGTCTGATTTCTTGATGTAGTGGCTCCTTCACACACCCATAGTAACACAGCCCAAAAATGTATATTAAAATGTGACCCAGTTACACGTGGAGAATGTAAAAATCCATGCCTTCACAGATTTATGGTCTAAAAAATCAAAGATGGAGCCAAACAGTTGTAGTTCAGGGTTACTAAGGAGGATTCGAGAGGACAGTTAAGGAGTCAGTTTACATGGATCTCAAAAAATCATCTACATTTACTGTTTAATATGGAGAGCTCTCCCAGGTATGGGGAGCAAGATCAAAGCAATTTCTCCTGGCAGAACTGAACCACGTGGTGAGCTCTGTGGCTCAGATGGCAAATTAAAAAGGGAAGGGGTCTGCTCAAGGGAAAGAGGCCACAGAGTGAAAGCTGGACTTGTGACAACTGGCTGTGCAGATAGACAAAGGTTCTCCAGGACTACAGAAAAAACAAAGAGAGGTAAATGGATGGACTTCAGAGGATAGTGTGTTGGGGCCAAAAGTATAACCGAAAGGCGTTAAATTAACTAGGGATGGGCAAGAGCTGATTCAAGACAAGAGCCCTTATTAACAGGACAGAGCATTGGCAATTCCTTTGTACAAAGTCCCCCAAAAGGAAGAGAGGAGGAGCGAGAAAGAGAAGAGGAAACTCAGAAAAACAAAATAAGTGAAAGAACAATAATGGAATAATGACATGACCACAGATTAGCCTACATGCCAGGCAGGGCCTGTAAGAATAGTGGAGGAAGGGAAATAATCTACAGCCTGGGGAACAGACACAAAATGAGAATAATTTAGGGAATAAGAGGGATTAGGAAAAGTTTTGGAGAATTAAGAAAAATCACACACAGGGATTAAAAACCAAATATAAATAGCTTATAATTTCGACAACTGGAGATCTATGGAGGTTGTGAAAGTTCAGAATTGAGTATAAGTTTTCTGAAAGACATAAGACTGTCCAAATAGAGAATAGTTTGAGGCTCTTCAGTGTAAAGAGCAGAAAAAAACCTACATAAGCATGAGCTTGTGACAAATGCAAAGGCGTAAGACTTTGGAGGGTGAGGTTTTGATTGGAAGTCTCGTTACATGATTGTAGACATGAATCACAGGAAGAGAAGATGAGATTTCTGAACGTCAGTGGATCTTTTCCAACTCTCCTTCTCTCCACCCAGCAAAAAGAGAACACTTAATGAATATTCCTTTGTCTCATACTAACAGGGTTTTATTGAGCTTTTCTGCTACAGTCGCTAGACCTAGAGCTAAATTAAGAGTGACCAAGAAACAAATATTTAGATTTGGTGCATAAGAGCAAGTAAGCCTGAAAGGAATTAGGCGGCGCTGGCAGGAGGGAGTTGAGAGAAAGTCACTAGCAGTAACGTAGCTGAAGATTTCTAATTAGGCAATGCCACAAACTTGAAATTAAAGTTCTCACAGACTAAAAACTTTCACAGAGCTTTATGGAGGATGAAGAAATCTCTCATTCCTCAAGGGGAACATATTAAATATGATGAGATGATCATGGGAAAAGAAATTCAGCTCATTTTTCAAGGTAGAAGAGAATGAGGATACAGATTTTTTTTTATAATACAAAGAAAGTTCCCAAAGGGGACTTTATCTTAATTTGAAGGCATTACAGAGCAAAATAGATATTCCCATGTACAGATATGATTAATGGAAGGCAACAATAGGGGGAAAAGGCTAGAAAAATGGGCAATTTTAAGAGAAATAAGCAAATGAGAGAAATAGATATACAGAGCTAAGTCAGTGAGTGAGAAAAAGATCAAAGTAGAAATAAACATATGACCTATAAATAACTGGGCATGGAAGAAGATACATGAGGACGATGCATTTAAACAATACAAAAGTAGATTCATATGAATGAATCACCAGAATGAAGACTGGAAAAATGGGTTATTACAGAACCAGTTTAAAAGCAAGAAAAGATGCAGATTTATAATAAGTATAAAAACAATACTATTTAAACTCTATGTGCTGAATAAGATAGAAGAAAAATCAGGGAGCAATAGGTTAAAAAAATCATTTAATAACATGACAACAGTATTTGTAGTGGGACATTTTTATTTAACTTTAGTATATTTTAGAGCAAGTTTTAAAACAAAATCAGTATATGAATAATTAATCAGGTAAATTAAGATAAACCCTGCAGTTAACATTCTATTATTAAAAAAGAATGTATGGACACAAATATGTCCTCATCCAAAAAAGCTAGAAGAGAGAGAGGTAGATCTCAAAAGAAGGAATTAACAAAACAAAAAACAATTAATTGAGGAGAAATCCTCAGATTAGTATAAATGATATTGTATGTGGTTTCTATAGCAACAAATTCCCAAAGAAATACTATTTGCCAAAATTGACCCAGAGATATGGAAAGCCTAATAGAAGTGATTGAAAAAGTGGTTAAAGAATTACTATTTCTTAAAAATGTCAGGCCCAGATAGTTGTTTTACAACTGACTCCTGAAAAGTCAAGTGGGAAAGCAAAACAGTAAACATACCAGTTGGAATTGATCGAAGATATTTCTTATGAAAGCCCTTGCTTTCTGTACTTTTAAGAATACCTTCTGTCCCATATTGAAAACAATACAATAAAACTTTCCTCCAGTAATTATAGGGCAGAGTATAATGAGATCTATGTTTTTTACATACCCTAAAAGAATTAGAGTAATCAGAAGAGAACTTTCACAAGCTCTCTTGTCCATGTTCGCACATCTACTTGCCTCTGGGCCCTATATTCTCTGCCTTTCCTCGTGTCCACTCTTCTCTCTCATCATTGCAAAGAGCACCACCTCCACTTTGACCTTGAAGCACAATTTCTTCTGCCCCCTCAAGGGCATTCTCTCTCTCCTCAGGAATTCTCTCTCTTCTCTCCTACATCAACAATTGTTCTTTTTTTACTTTATTATTCCCATCAGCATAAAGCCTGTGCTTATATGCACATTATACACACACATGTATCACATATATATATGTTTATACACATGCATGCACACACACATTAACTTGTTTTACACCTCCACCCTTGTTTCATTTTTCTCCTCTTTACAGCATAACCTTCTACAGAATTATCTCCAGTTTCACTCTTCCTGATATCCCTTAGCCTTCAACACTTCATTGAAATTACTTTTCCATCCCTAAAGCCAATGATCAGTTCTCAGTCCTTATTTTATTTGATCTGTTGGAAGCATTTGACACAGTTATCACTGCCCCCTCCTTGAAACATCACTTGTATTTGGCTTCTAGAACTCAGTATAGCCTACTTTTCTCTTACATCTCTAATTACTTTTCAGCTTCCTTTGTTAATTCTTCTTCAGTTGTACTACCTCCAAGTGTTGGAGTTCCCCAGACTTAGTCCTTGGACTTCTTCTCATGTACAGTTATTCATATTGTGACCTCATTTGGTCTTCTTAAATACCATGTATAGAATGATGGCTCCCAAATTTGTATCTCCAATCCAGACCTCATTCCTGAACTCCAGACAATCTCCAACTATTGTACCTACCTGACATCTCCATTTGGGTGTCTATAAGGTATCTCAAGCAATGTAAGCAAAACCAAAATGCTTGCAAGTCCTCACACACTTCAAACCTGATTCTCCTACAGTTGTCTTTATCTCCATTAATGGCAACTCAATCCTCTGGTTGCTCAGGGCAAAAACTTTGGTGCCATCCTTGTCCCTCCTTTTCCTGGCAACCATATATGAGTCGTCAGCAAATCCTGTCCGTTTCAGCTTCAAAATGTATCAAGATTCAGCTAATTCTTCCCATCTCCACAGCTACTACCTCAGTCCAAACCACCGTCAGCCTCCTAACTGGTCTTCTTCTGCCCCTGTCATTCTCAACCTAGCATTTGGGTGACCCTGTTAAATGTAAGTCATCTCATATTGTTTCTCTGCTCAAAACCTACTAGTGGCTTTCCATCTCATGTGGAGAAGAAACAAAGTACTTACAGTGACCTACAAAATCCTCTTCTCCCCAGCCTTATCTTCAGCCTCATGCCCCTCCCGCCCCAAGATGTTCCTCGGCCATCAGCCTCAGTCCCACTTAAAGAAATTTGGGCTTGTCACTCTGTATACAGGAAATGCTGTTGACCCAGGTCCCCTGGTCAGCACCTTCCTTTCTTCAGCTCTACTCAAAGAGAGGTCAGCACCTTTCCTGAGAGGCCCTTCTTGGCTTCTAATCTAATCACCCACCACTGCCCGCTCTGCTTTATTTTTCCTCCTTTGCACGTAGCACTATCTAACATCACGTACATATTACCTACTTACTATTTTTAGTCTGTCTCCTTCAGTAGAATATAAGCTGCATAGATTTTTGTCTGTTTTGTTCACTGTTATATCCCCCAGCACCAAGAGCAATGCCTGGCATATAGTGAGTCATGTCAAATGGACAAATGATTGAATGGGTGAAGTACTGTTTTGTTAACATCTTTGTTCATTTGTTTTAATGAATAAGAGAATCCTTGAATTAGTATCTGAAGTGTCATAAGCAAATGTGGCCTCTGAAATATATCTTAACTATATTAAACACTGATCTTGCTTTTGAGACACTGAACTGTGTCAAAAACACTTTTTACCTAATTTGCAAAGTGCAAACTTTACTCAGCTCCTATACAAATCAACACATATTCTTCATTAGGGACATAATTTGGGAGCTTTTGCAAAAGTAATAAGTTACCTCAAAGCAAATTAACTCATTCTTTTGAGCACAGTGATATCTTGGAAGGTTTGCTGTTAAAAAAGATATATGCCTGAACTGCTCTGTTAAACACTCTCTACGCGTAAGGTGCCGAGCTAAACTAGGTTCTCACAGAGTGAGATCCAGGCCCTTATCACACCATGACAAGGCCATTGTAATGCTGTTCTAAGTGGTCTCCTGGTCACTGTCTCTTCTTTCCTATATACACATTTTACCTGTTTACAGGTCAATATTACTATTACAAACCTCTGGTTATATTACTACTCTGCTCAGAAATCTGCATGGCTTCCCTTTTCTTCTAAATAAAATCCAATCTCATAAAACAGGCATGAAATTTCTATAATTGCAATTGGCTTTTCCTGTATTATTTACTCTTATTTTTCTTCTTATATTGTGGTGCTTATGGACCCCCTCACATTTCCCACCTCCTTAGTTTCCTCATGATATTCTTGAATCTGGAAGATTTGTTTGGAATTCCTGTGTAGGCTGGAGCAGTGGTGTGATCCGCATGGAGGATGGTGCTGATATTGGTCCCAGGGACCCAGGCCCTAGCTTTCTATTAAAATAATTTAAGAGCACTTTTCTCCTTTTTTATACCCACATTACTCTATGGGCTTACATTGAGCTGATAATTCATCTAACTACTCCAGGTCTTTTTATATGGCCTAACATCAAGCTGAGTTTCACAAATTCTTAGTGTGGTTTGTGTACTAAATGAAACCCTGTGCATTTGGCCCCTTAAAATCACTACTTTTCTTTATAAAGACTATCTCTTGATTAAGCCATCTTCTCTCCACTTCTGCTCTTACTTTAGCCCTTGCCACTTGAATCCCCTTATGAAACAAGCAGAGGGAGAAAAGAAGAGAAGGAGGGAGGGAGCATTATTTCTCACATGTGATGTTATTCCCAGCCCCTCCTCCTTCCAATCCATTTCCTATAGACGTAGTAGGGGAAAAAAAAACTTTCTAAAGTCAAATCTGATGATCATGTCCCTCCCCAGTCAAAATCCCCTCAAAGCTCCCCATTACCTTCATCGTAACCTCAGGGCCTTTGGAATTCATTCCCCACCCTCATCTCCAGCCTTTTGTCTCACCGCTTATCTACCATTGTGCAGCCTGATGTCTCCGTCTCTGGCTTTCACACATGCATCTGCCTGGGTTGACAGCACTGGTGCCCAGCTTCTCTTCCTGGCTGACTGTAATTCCTTGTTCAAGATTCAGGGCTGGCACCTCCTCCCTTAAGAATCCCCCCTGGCCACCCAGAGTGCAGTGCGCAGGTGCCCTTGCTTGCACCCAGGTTTCTCTCGCTCATGATGTTCATTACACTGGTTGAGAATTGCCTGGTCACTTCTTTCTCCCCATCTCTAAGCTGTGAGCTCCTTGAGAACAGTGAGTGTCTTTCATCTCTGTAACTCCAGAGCTAAGAACAGTGCCTGCTGGTATGTGTATCAATGTCTCACCAACAAAATTGTTCCTGATTTTCCTTTTGCTTGTCCATTCAGGAAGAGTCTGGGGCAAGATAAAAGGAACACAGCAAAAATTTGTTTTAAGTGAAAGCAAGATTTCATGCTTTTAATATTTTAACTAACACAGTGAGTATTTAAACTTTGCTGTGAATTATTACATTACAAAGAATACATAGGGAAGTTGACTATGGCTAAAAGCTATCAATGAGATGATTTCACTTTACCCTCTCTGTAAAACTGAAAATAAAATGTAAACAAATCATATGTCATAATTGGGGATTCTCTGAGACCTCATTTCTTGAGGCGAATTGTAGGGTGAAGTGAGCATTGGATTTTCTTGTCTGGGAAAAATTGAAGACTTGTAGACCCTGATTGATTTGCCTTTCTGTGACAAATGAAGGCCTCAGAGATAACAGCATTGTCCCTCCACTGTGGCCTCTCAAATGTTGTCTTACATTGGTAACAAGGAATAGGTTTTACTGGAATGAGGGGGTTATGTAGTCTCTGAAAGATTTCTGAAGACTTGTTTTCTGAGACAACTTAAGCATATATTTATTACTGAGACAACTTAAGTATATATTTATTACTCGCCTCTGTCAGTGTGTGTGTGTTTGTGTGTGTGTCTTTTAACAAACCTTATAGAGGTTGCTCATGAGAAACACAGCTGTAGTCACGCTTCCTTTATAGTACCTAAGTAATTATCAATTGATTAATCTGTATATTTTAATGATTTGGTTCCCTACTTCTCTAAAGAAGCAGAAAACTGTTTTAAAGTCGAAGATAACTGAGATTTCATTACTCGTTGCAAAATAGAATTCACTTTAAGTGGCAGAGCTCCACTGGGGAGAGCTTACGTGAATAATTACCCTTACACGCAATCTACCAAAATGAGCAGTTTCATTGCATTTAGTGATAGTAGCATCTTCAAATGAGATTTACATTTATATCTAATGAAAATTAGTACATTCTTCACACTTTCTGATTTTTCTATGTCCCTCCTGTGACAGCATAGCTTCGTACTACTTGTATTTGCATTTGTTAATTACCCAGTAATGTTTGTGGCAGGCAATGGATGAGTGTATTTTGCTGAGAACCCAGACTTGCATCATCTGCTGCCTTAAAAAAACATGCCATGTTACATTCCACATTTCAGTGTAGTTCCTTTTCTTTTTCAAATGTGTCTTGAGTACCCTCTGTGAGTTTATCATAATGGAAGTACTTCATGTCTGCGACTAGAAAAGTTCTATTAGAAGACTAGAGAAAGTGACCTGGGACAGCCTCTATTGAAAAGACTTGCATGACATTAAATAATAGCTACCATACCTGGAACCACGGTTCTATGTCAAAAGGTGTGGTATGTACTTTATTGTGGGTATTTGCATATATTCCCAACCCTTGTAGTGGAGGAAGTATTATTTTTCCCATTTTGCTGATGAGGAAACTCAAGCTTAAGAGTTCAGTAAACTGATGTCCAAGGAAGATGCTAGAAGGTGACTGGACCAATATTCAAACACATGTTTATCTGATTTTTTTTTTTAAACAAAAGTCTGGGCTTTTATTCTGGCACAAGGCCATAATTAAAAGCACAGAGGCACCACAAGCTGTATGTTACCTCTTATTGTCTTATCTTCCCAAACTTAAGAGGCTGCAACCAAGCATTTTCCTGTCTTGTCCATATCAGAACATATACTGACAGTGCCCTATTCACAGGGTTAAGAATCCGTATATCACTCAGTTGGTAATTTTCCTTCCTTCGACTTCTCTCAGAAGCTTTCTCTGGAGTCAGAGCCAATTGTTTTTCTCTAATGACTTAGAGGGAGGGTAGCCTGAGGCTTTCCTGAGACCTGCAAGTCTCTATCATCATCTTTGTCCCATGGCTAATATCCAACACACAGCTTTGACTGGCTTCATGGGGACAGATATGTTGATTGTTCTCACTTTAAAAAGAGAAGCGCTGATAACAAGATTTGGCTGTTTTCTAGAATTGTGAATGCAATTTTTAAGCAATTATAAAAGGACATTGTATACTTATTAAAGCTCGTTCCTTGCACCACAAACATATTGATTGAGCTGATTTACTTGCAATCAGAAGTAATAAACAATAGAAATGAGACACGTAAAGATGCTGAGAACCTCTATAGCTTTGGAAGTTGTGAGAATATAAAATTAATTTTACAACAGAAAATAATAAGCATACCCCTTAACTAGGAATAAAAAGATTTGGAGTAAGACTAAGAGTCTTTACCTAGCCCAGGTGTTAGACCGTGAGGCTGAGACCTCATTCACTCAGTGAAATAGGACTCCTCTCCTAGAAAGAGCCCAGCTGATCAATTCCTAAAGAAATTAGAGGTAGTGCCCTTTTAAAATTAGACTTTCTTTTTATGAAGACAGAGAAGCAGGGATGAGAACTGCTTCCTGCCTTTGACCTTAATTCTCTTCCTTACTTTTTGCATTTGCTCCTCTTTGCCAGGTTTCTAGCCAACACCACTTTCCAAGGCCTCAGTGGTTCCATCAAAGTAAAAGGTTCCACTATCTTCAGCTCAGAAAACAACTTTTTCATCTGGAATCTGCAACACAACCCCATGGGAAAGCCTATGTGGACCCGCTTGGGCAGCTGGCAGGGGGGGAAGATTGTCATGGATTATGGAATATGGCCAGAGCAGGCCCAGAGGCACAAAACCCACTTCCAACACCCACGAAAGCTACACCTGAGGGTGGTTACTCTTATCGAGCACCCGTTTGTCTTCACACGGGAGGTAGATGAGGAAGGCCTGTGCCCAGCTGGCCGGCTCTGTCTAGACCCCATGACTAATGACTCTTCCACATTGGATAGCCTTTTTAGCAGCCTCCATAGCAGTAATGATACAGTGCCCATCAAATTCAAGAAGTGCTGCTATGGATATTGCATCGACCTGTTGGAAAAGCTAGCAGAAGACATGAGCTTCGACTTCGACCTCTACATTGTTGGGGATGGCAAGTACGGAGCCTGGAAAAATGGGCATTGGACTGGGCTGGTGGGGGATCTCCTGAGCGGGTCAGCCCACATGGCAGTCACTTCCTTCAGCATCAATACTGCACGAAGCCAGGTGGTAGATTTCACCAGTCCTTTCTTCTCTACCAGCCTGGGCATCTTAGTGAGGACCCGAGACACAGCGGCTCCCATTGGAGCCTTCATGTGGCCACTGCACTGGACAATGTGGCTGGGGATTTTCGTGGCTCTTCATATTACTGCTGTCTTCCTCACTCTGTATGAATGGAAGAGCCCCTTTGGCATGACTCCCAAGGGGCGGAATAGAAGTAAAGTCTTCTCTTTCTCTTCAGCCTTGAATGTCTGTTATGCCCTCCTGTTTGGTAGAACAGCAGCCATTAAACCCCCAAAATGCTGGACTGGAAGGTTTCTGATGAACCTTTGGGCCATTTTCTGTATGTTTTGCCTTTCTACCTACACGGCAAACTTGGCCGCCGTCATGGTAGGTGAGAAGATCTATGAAGAGCTTTCTGGAATACATGACCCTAAGGTAATATTTATTTTTACTCTTTAATTGTCCATTATAACTCCATAGATAATGTTTTATGCTTTCATATGTCAATGTCCTTTCATGTGACACAGAATATCCTCCCAGCCATCTATAGAGTCAAGTCTAAAAGTCTGTTGTGTGGATGAACTAAATATTTCATTGTTTTATGAAGTGAAACAAAAAAAGTGAGGGATTTTAGGGGGTGTTCTTTCTAATGAGAGTCTTTCTGGTAGAAACATATGTTGGTAAAGTTTTTCCTTGTGTTATTTAACTGTCTGACAAGATGGCTATCAGAGAATAGTCTGACAAAGTATTGTCACCCAAAGCAGACTTCAAACACTGATTAATTATTTCTCTTGGGAATTAATGGAAATAAATAGTAGGATCTGTATTTTAAATATTTAACAACTCTTTCCCCATTAAAAAAATAGTAAAATGAAAAGAACTGACATATTACCATCAGCACCCAAAGTCAGAGGCTAGATATTCTACACTCAGTGGGAGAGGTGCTGAACTAACTGAAGTGGCCAGATGAGCTAAGAACAGGGTGTCCTTATAGAGTAAGAAAGCTGTACAGCTGGCCACCTTGGGTTAGAGGGAGGGTGCCAACAGTCACATTATAATGTCCAAGGACATTCAAGAAAATTGTATCTATTCTAGGCTGCCTATGATATCCTTGAAATCTGGCCCTAAGGGTAGAAGAGAGGAGGTGGGTGGAGTTCAGGTAAACCGGTAGAGCAGTGAGGATACTCGAGTTAAGACAGCCATTCTGCATACTCTCTGGATTGAAACAGGACCCCTTTCGATGAAGGGGGTATGGAAAACCTAGTCCAGCCTTGTGGGAGTAGCAAGGAGGGTGTTGTCAGGGCTCAAGGCAATTGGAATAGGGGTCAAGGGAGCACACCAGTCTTGATGGGAAACAGAATGCAGATGCAGAGCAGAAGTGTATTCCAGTGCATAGGACCAGCCTAGAAGAGATTGGAGAAAGGTGAAATTCAGTGGGCATTCCCGGGACACACTGGGTTTAAAGCAATTTGAGCTAAGATGAACATTTCAAATGGTGAAACACTCATGATGTCTTTTCAAACACCCCTTTTCACACCAGCTCTCAAGGTATTGAACTGTTTACTATAAATTTCTATTAAACATTTAAAATTAATTTTACAGAGCATTAACAAATAGGACATTTGGAACTGTCTTCTATTAAATGATGGAGTGCTCTAGAGGGCTGGTGGCAGCTTTAGAGAATTCTCATAAATGGCCTAGATTAGCATATGAGGTCTGTTCTGCAGACAAATGAATATGAGCTATTTGACCCATATACTGCAAACCTCCTGGTAAGTGACCTTCATGAACCTCATGAAAAGATTCAACAAACAATGGCTCACTGACTAGGCAAGGAATTGCATTGCTTCTTAATGAACTCAGGGCTCTAGGTTATGAACTGGAATTCAGAGAACACAAATAACTTCTGTAGCATAAATGCATCACCCTTAAAGAAATTTTGGTGATATTTCAACATTCACACACTGCACTAATATCAGCATCTTCTGTTCACTCTTTGCCCCAGTACCTATAGATCTCCCAGGGGTTCACCATCTTGATAGAGGCTTAGATTTTTTGTGAGAAAGCTTGCCAACATGATGTTTAAATTACAGGCTTGAGGTAGAAACCATTCAATCCAATCCAGTACAAAAAACAATCTAATATATGCCTGTTATTGTGAAGATTCCAGACCACTGTCTTACGTAAAAAAGTGAAGACAATACTGACTAGAGTTTCATTAATCAGAGCAAAGGACTGCCAGAATTGTCATGGGTGCTATGTGTGAGAAACTTGAAATGATATCTATTTTAGGGAATACAAAGAAAATCATGAGGATAAACCATACACAGCAATGAAACTTTTTTTAAGGAAAAAGAAACAATCATTCCATCCCCAACACCACCAGAATAAAGAGGTGAATTTTTTGTAACTCTAACCCACCCCATAAGAAAAGTAAAGCAGAACTAGACAAAGTCAACTTTGTGTTACAGCTGGTAAGTTCTTAATTAAGTGGTTCAAGCCTAAAACAAAAACATTTTCAATTTGGGATGATAAATTTCTACTAAGCTTCCCCAAAATATGTGTCTCTTTTCTGGTATTCTTTATTAAAGTCTCTCATTTATAGCTTTTTTTTCATATAAAGACACCCAGATTATTGGACTAAGCAATACTCAACATCTAGAGTTTGGCGAGTAATATTGGTGACAGAAGTGTTCAGTATTCATCCAAGTATGTGGCATTATGCAGGTGACATAATGTCCTCACTCTCCCACAGAGAGAGATGATCAAACTATATTCCATACCCTTTCAGTCACTCAGGATTCATTCTGAAGTGTATTGTAGTTACATGAGCTCTTTTCTCTCCTACCAATGCAAAATTCTTTGGGGGGTCTATAGCTTTTCTTACCCTAAGTGATGTGGAGAAATTCAACTGTAAAGAAGTCAAGTAGGGGAGAAAAAAACAAGTTAGAAAGTTATAAATGCACCGAAGTTTTAGAAACAAATGAAATAACTGGTCAAAGTTCAAGGAAAGGACAATCACCTTCAACTTAGTCCATCAGGGGAAAGCTTAATTAACAAGATAAAAATGAGGGATATTTTTGAAGAACACTCAGAAATTAGATGTACATGTCTAGGGAGGAGGAATGGACATTGCAAACAAAGCAGAAGAATGAACTACTTGGAGGTGGAAAGTATAAAGCAGAGTCAGGATATCTAGAAAAGTCCAATTTAGCCACAGAATATGTTGCAAGAAGGGAAAGTATGGAGATCTAGTCTAAAAATTCAGTTGAGGTAACAGAGGATCTTTGACTTCAGACTAAAAAAAGTGAACTTCATGTGACAATAGAGATCAATTGACATTTTTGAACAGTGGAAAAGCACAGTGGAACAGCATCCCTTTAGGATGGTTGCTTTGACAGCAATGTGGAAACAAGATCAGAAGAGAAAGACAATGAACTGAGCTGAAGTAATAGTGAGTGTCACTGATAGAAGAAAGATGCAAGAAAGACTGTGATGGTCAAGTCAGTAGGACTTGGCAGTTAATTGGGTGTAAGAGGCGCTGTCATAGCTTCAAAGTTGCAGACCTGAGTGTCTGAGATGATGGTACCATTCAAAGGAGCAGAAAAGGCAAGTCTATGGGCTAGAAAATATGGTGATCAGTTCAGTTTCTTTCATGGCATTTTAAAATCTGTTTTGGAACATCCAGGTGAAATCCAGGCATTTGGAAACATGGAGTCAGAGAGTTAGGAGTGAGTTTAACTTGGTGGGAATCCTGGGCAGAGAGGTGATACTGTGTATTAAAAAAAATCCTGGGGCACTGTGAGATCCCAAAGGAAAAGATAGTAGGGAGAAAAATCTCTGTTTGAAGGAAAGCAACAGGCATGAAAGTCCCAGTGTGTTAGGATATAGGATTTGTGGAGAGACAAGGTGGAAGGTTAGGAGATAAAGGTGCGTTACAGCAAAGTCATGCAGGCCCTTGAATGCCCCTCTATAGATTGAATTTTGACTTTTTGAGATGAAGACTGATATTATCCTACCTGCTAGGTCTAGCTTCTTGCCAGTGGTTAATCAGAGAGGACAAAGGCTGTTCAGTGCCCAGTATAAAACATAAGAATTAGCAAGTTGTGTGTGTGTATGTTAATGATGAAACTAGGTTAATATGATCTGCTTTTTCTCACTGTTCTTCAAAATTCTATGTTCCTTTCTCAGATTCACTTGATCGCATTGTAGTTCTGATAAAAATAACACACCATTTACACAGGAGTCACAGACCTCCTGTGGTTCTCATAAGGCATTTGTTTTTCTGCCATAAGGTGAAAAATCCCTTCAGTCTAAATGAAGGTGTCATATATGGAGAATTGGTCACACTTTGAAGACTCTTCCACCCCTGACTCCCCGTCTGTCTCATTTCTTCTCATTCTCCCTTACTAGGTATCAGGGCAGTCCCCTTTATGCCATGCTGCCATTCTCATCCCATTTCCACTACTCACAGCTCAGCTAATTCACCACCCTGTGCCTTGAATAACCACCTTCGCTTCCCTAACTCATCTGTAGTTATCTTGGGATACTCTCCCCTTGTCTGCCCGTTACAATTATATGCCCAAAGACTTCAAGAATAACAATTCCCAGGCTTCCCTAGAAGCATTTTATTAAGAAACGTGCTCCCAGGAAAGGATGTCTTCAGCTTTTGGAGGCTATCTAAGCACTCCAGACCTGGAGAAGGAATGCCAAAACTTCCAACTACTCTTTCCTTAAAATTACTTTTCTGTTGCATGTAATATTTTAAGTTATAATAATATTGTTTTCTTTTTTATGTATATAAATAGTTTATATTTCTAGCCCCCAATATTTTTTTTAATGTATCGCTCTTGGAATCTGAACACCACTTATAAAATATTCCTATGGGAAAGTGTGTTTGGATTAAAAACCTATTGACTTAATAAGTAAGATTTGTGATCTGTACGTATATACCCAGTCCATCAATAAATTGAGTCCTTGCTGCATACATATCTGTAAATATGATATCAGATAACTTAGAGTGAATGTAAGGAAGAGTTGGGTGGACTGTTAGGAGAATTCTTCTTGATCATAACTGTTAGCATACTAGCTATACATTTAATACAATTAATAAAACTGTTAAAGTGTTAGGAGTGTGAACATTTTATCACCATTTCAGAGTTGAAATTCATTGGCTTCAGCCAACTACATTGAATCGTAAATAAAGTTAAGGCAGAAGGGTAGGCAGGACATCCCAATTGATGATTCACTACATACTGCAGGAGCCAAGGCAGGTTGGAATACCTTTTTCTTTTCTTTTTTTTTTTTTGACATGGTCAGAAGGAAGAAGTAATCTTGTTGCTGGCTGCTCTTACAGATAACCCCAAGGGAGAGGGACTGGCCTGCTGTGCAAATGAAATTCAAGAGGATGTTTCTATCCTCACTTAACTATTTTTTCCAGAATAATTTATTTTACACTAAAAGTAATATATGTAGCTTCTCATGGCCTCCCACTGACTCTTCTGGGAAGCGTGCTCCATGCTTCAAAGCGGGTGGGCACTTGAAGCATGAGACCATGAAAGCAAGAATTTATGAGTGATACATTTAATAGAGCTTATATGGGTAGTTCTCTGACATTAAACTAGCACTATTCATTATAGGCAATGCAAAAAATAGAATAAAGTAGACAGATGGAAGCAAGCACCCATTGCCTCATCCTCTGAAGTCATTTCCTCTTATCACTTGGGGGTGATTGACAGATGAATAGAAACTGCAATATTGTTTTTATCCAGCAAAGTCTTTAGCTGGGTCCAAGATCTAAGGTGCAGACTCGGGCATTCTTAGACCCTTCAGGCCACTGGCATTCCATCTACTGAGATACAAGACAAGATGAGAAAATCACTTCATAAATCACAAAGTCCACTGGAAAATAAAGCCTCATCTCCCCTCATAGAGCTGACTGGGCCCAGTTGAAAGGATACATGAGCATTCAAAATGAGCTATTTGCTAAATTTTAATGGACTTTCTAGTTCTTCCAGCTTCTCATGTAAAATGCCCCTTGTAGCCCTGTGTCTTTAATATTTTTCACAAAAGTGTCAGCTCCTTTGAGGGGATGGGACACTGGCGTAATTTTTATACAGGCAAATGATGCTGCTGCTTAGAAAAGCAGTCCTGGTGAACAGTCAAATAAATATTAAAAATTAAATAGACCTGCTGTGAAGGCAAGAACAAACTTAAACTAGAAATATTAAAGGACACTGTCATAGTCTTAGCAGGATATGATAAACATTTCCCAAAATAATAAAAGCCACCTTTATTGATCTTCATATAACAGCATGTGGCTGCCCAATAAAACATGTGAATTCATATAATAAAGACTGGCCTTGAAGAAGGTTGGAGTGCCGGAACTCTAAGGCAGACAAGACACCAAAAATGGAGTTAGAAGCGAGGGAAAAGAAAACTGAACTACACCAAACTATTCGTTCATTTTTTTAATTTGTCCAATAATAGCAACTTCTGTTCCAGGTACCATGCTAGATGGCTGGGAATTTAGCAGTGAGCAAAATGGACGCTGTCCTTGTAACATGGAGTTTGGTGGGGAAGAAATAACGTTAATCAAGGGAGCATATAAATCAAGTAATGATTTAAACCGTGTTAAGTTACTATAAAAGAAAATGTAACACAATCTGACAGCCTGGCAGGAGACCTGCTCTGCATGGAGAATCAGAGAAAATCCTATGAGGAAAGAAAGTCTGGCTGAGATGTGAAGGATGTAAATGAGCTAAGGAAGAGTTGGGTGGGCTGTTAGGAGAAGAGCATCTCAGGGCGAGGGGCTGCATGTGTAGAAGCCCCAAGCCTGGAGGGAGAGGGCTGCAATAGTGACCACTCCATCGTGAGAAAGCCAGGAGAAGGGGAACAAGAAAAGGACAAGGAATAAGGGAGAGGATTTGATCACCAGACATTCTAGAGAAAATTTCTCAAAAGAAGAACCATCCAAGAAATGCTCTCATCTGAGGAGACCTGGACTTCCTCTGGGCTCCAGGTACTTCCAGACTGAAGGCATAATAGAAGAAACATCCCACTCATTCTGGCAACAAAAATTCAGAGCAGACTGGGGAGGCGTCCTCTGTAAGAACTGCGGTAAAGGAAAACAATTTTTAATGTACAAAACATAAAAGATGGTTTGCATAAGAAAAGAATGTGCTGATAGATGCGCATCTCTAGTGAAAATACTAAAAACCACCGAATTACGCATTGTGAATGGGTGAACTGTATGGCGTATGAGGTATATCTCAATAATGGTATTTTAGTAAATTTTAAACACACTGCCATATTACTGAAATTGGAAGACTGGATATTTAAAGACGTCAGATTTTGCTGTGGTTAGTTGGTAGATGTAAAGCAATTCCAATTAGCATCCCAAAACATGTTCTTTTGATTTCTTTGATGATTGCTCAATCTTCTAAAATGTATATATTCAATTTCATCTTAAAGAAAAGGTTCAAGGGGTTTGTTCTTCTAGATATTGGAATACTTTATGATAATAACAGGAAACCTAATACTCATGGACCACTCCCATATGCCAGGCACTGTTGAAAACAACATTATTGTAGTGTCTGCCCCCACTAAATAGTCATGGAAATTAAAATTATCCAAGTAAAACAACTTGCATAGCGTCTGACAACTAGAGGGCACAAAAATAATAATAATGATGATAATAGTTAAAAGTTTTGTTGTATTTTAATATCAATGTTAATTACATTTATCTTGAACAATTCTCTCTGTCCCTCCATCTTTCTCTTTCTCAGTGTCAACTGGGTAAATGGCAGGATTCCCTTGAATTAACTTCCGGGGAGTTTGGAGGCAACTTTCCTGACCACTAATAGCAGATCTGTTGTCATTGCAGGATGCATTTTAAGCATCATTCTTGGCTTCATATTGTTTATTTTTTCTACTTCATCCTACTTTAATGTGTGCTATTTTGTATTCTGTGTGACCTTTAAGCTGCCTTATATCTTTCCATGAACAAAGTATACATTAAGTAATGTTAATATCAAATGATAAATAAAGAATATTAACAGCAATTCAGAAAAGAAATAAAATTGAACAATAAATATAAAAAATATTCACTCTAACTTGTAATCAAGGAAACACTAATTGAAACAGTAATGAGATGATTTTTACCTATGAAATTGGAAATCTTACTGATAGTACTCAGTCTTGGTTGGAAGGCTTTAAGACTGACACCATTACACACTACTAATGGGAGGGTTAAGTTGGTACAATATTTTCACAATATCAGTTTGGCCATTTGTATCAAGAGCCTTAAAAGGGTTCATGCCCTTTCACCTCTAACTTCCACTTCTAAGAATCTGTCCAAAGGAAATAACTTAATATACAGATAATAATTTATTGAAGAGACTCACTGTAGTCTTACTCAAAATAGGAAAATTTGGAAACCATGTAAATATCCAACATTAACACAATTCATTGTAATATTCCTATATGCTATAAAAATGGAGCCAATAGAGACGATTTTAAGGGCTTTTAAAATGTCAAAAAATCAAAATATAATGTTAAGTGAAAAGTTGTGATATAAAACCATATACTGCATTTCCAGTTTTGTAATATGCATATGTACCTTCTATACACAGAAGTGACTAGAAGGAAATATAATGCAATACGAATAGCCCTGATCTCTAAGCCAAGTAATTACAGGAAATATTTTATTATTTCCATTCTTATTTTCTACAATGTTCATGTATTATTTATGTAATAAGGAAGTATAGAATAAGCCAAGTAAGAATGAATGAGAACAATTCAGACATGCAGCCGGGGTCACAACAGCAATGTCTGCTTTGCATGCACTGTGCTGTCTGCAGCCTTTTAAGTCCAGGAAGGGTGAGTTCCTCAAGAAGTAGCCCTCTCATGGTAAAGTGTTTACATGTTAAAGATGCTTTCCACAGAGGCTTTCAGAAGAAAATTTTCATTCCCACCCACTTTATTCATAGGATTTACCACAATCTGAAATTGTCGCATGATCTATTGTTCATTGTCCCACTGTATTTTGCTCACCACTGGATCCTCACAGGGTTGGGTAAACAGTAAATGTTCAGTAAGTGTTGTTTAATTAATAAATGAATGAAAAATGGCAGCAGCACCAGACTAGGGATATAGCTTCTGTGGGGATTACTTTGAAATCAACACAAAATTTGATAAGATCATTCAAAACCATTCTCATACTAGATGCTATGCAACAAGCCGAAGGAAAATCCCAATAAGGGGCAATGCACTATGATACAAAAGGCAAAGTCCTGGACAAACCTAAGTGTGATGTACATCTCAGTCATAGGTTAGTCGTGTGACGCTTGGCAAGTTACTTGCCAGGGCCTCTGTGTCTTCATTTGAAAGGATTAGAGGAGATAATGGATGTGAAAGATCTAGCTGAAGTTCTGATTCCATCCACCAGTAGATTATAAACTCCATGAGAGTGGAGACCATATCTGGCTTATGCACCAGCATCCCTGAAGTCTAAGCATATGGCAACCATTCATTTAGATAAGTGTTGGGTAAATAATGGGTTTGGCCAGGAGACCAAGCAGAGGTAACCAACATGTGTCCAGTAGGTGAGGCAGAGGGCGGAAGCAGATCTCATTTGTGATTGAAGAGTGTACCTAAATGAGGTCCAAGCTATGTCCAAGAGTGACCCAGAATGTTTAAGCCATCAGATTGATATGATCTGATCACCAAGGCAAAGAAAACCTAAGACCACGATGCCCAGAGTGGAGCCAGCAGTCAGAGAGGTAGGATCCTTGGCCAGGAGCATGAGACAGACAGGCCACCCCAGCCCAAGTAGTTCCAGGCCCCCAGCAGCAGATTATGGGGTTGGGTCATAGCCATTAAGTGGTCCAGGAAGGATCACCCAGTACATGACATTTACTTGGAGTTGAAAAAAATCAGTATTTCCCATTCTTAATGTTCTTCAATTCTAATAACTGAGGGGAAACATCAAGACTTGGCTGATTCTGGTTGATACTGAACCAATGAGTATGTGATCTGTTTGCTTGCTCACCTATTTCCAAAATACTTTTGTGATGGTGCCTTAATAGAATTTTAAAAATAACTACAGCTTTATTCCTTTAGAATAGATACAGTAATTCATATTAACTGCAGCCAAGTGTTTTCAATTAGACACCCTGCTGGGTTTGCTTTAATGAATGTCTAAGATCACTGCCTTCATTTGAATACAGACAGTGAATGTGCCAAATTTTTGCAAACCCTTCTTTTAAATTAGAAGAAAATTGGCTTATAACTTTGTTTACATTATTAATGTGCATAGCAAGCACTGTATTCATACACAGATAGTTTCTGTACCAGTGAATATGTCAAATATCTATAAATATTCACATGTATCTTATGTGATTATAAACAATTATCAGTATATATGCCTATCAACTGTGTTCTCACACATGCATTTATGTCATTGAAAAAGTTAGTGCAGGTTATGGACACACACACTTGTAATTAGAGCTGTTACTCCAGGTCACTCTTGGACATAAGTAAAAATCACCTGGCTACACCCTCAAACTGCAAGTGAGAGAGGCTCCCACCCTCTGCCTTTGTCCTACTGGACTCATCTTGGCCACCGCTGTGTGGTCTCACAACCATTAAAACCATTCTCATACTGGATGCTATGGAATGAATAGAAGGAAAGGACAAGTCCTGGTGTTGGACAGATAAAAATTTGGTGCAACTTAGATTTGATGGTTTGCTCTGTGAAGAATCTCATTTTCATGCTCGATAAATAACTGTGTATCTGAAGACGTTGCAGGCAACCCCCGAAGGGGCTCCTTTTGTGTCTAAAATACATGTCTTAGATTCACAAGCAGTGCAGATTAAGGTAAATGTTGTTAATGATTTAGCCTCAGCTTGACATTCTGATCCTTAATCAGATCAGGAGCACACGATCTAACCAACTAGTATATCCAGTGGCAAGTCTGAAAGCTTAACTGTGAGTTCAACTCCACTGTGAACTCAGTCTGGGAAATTCAGCCCTCTAGGGATCAGTTTTCCCAGTTTGCAACTGCATAAAAAACTGCTCCAGCCAATTGCACAGTTGTGTGTGTGTGTGTGTGTATCATAATGTTAGTATAACTTGAGTTCAGAAAGATGTTTTGTCAGAATCCATTAATATGTTTTCAAACTCAAGAAGTGTACTTTTATCATGGCATTTTATTTTAGCTCCTGTCTAAAAAACGCCAAATGACAGAAAATTTTAACAGTGCCAAACAGAACAAGACTTATCAGTGCTTCCTTAAATTATATTTGAACCAGAATTTTTTCATGCATGGATCTGAAGACATAGAATTAATGGAGGTGAATCTATTGGCAAATAAGAATATAAGTGAATATAAATACATAAATCTGTGTATCTTCTGTGTGTTACAAATTTAAAATCAATCCTGAGGGTCATACATAAACTACATGGCTTCGTAATAAGACCATTGACATAGTTTCAGGAACAGGAACTAAAAATATCAATAAATAATAATGGTAATGATATTTATGGGATCCCTGCTATGTCCCTGGGACCACGCTAACTGCTTTACGTGGATTTTTCTCATTTAAATTTGACTGCATCCAAACAGATGAGGAAATGGTGTTCAGAGAAATTAGGTAACTTATCGAAGACCAAATAGCTAATAAATGGTAGAGACAGGATTCACACCAACAAAATCTGACTGCAAATTATTCCTAGTCAATATTTCATTTATACACGCAGTAAAAACGTCCTCCCCAGCCTGATTTATTGCAGACAACCCTTTCCCTGGCCCTGGACTTAGTCTGATGAAGCTGCTCACACACAAAGTGATACAAGGGCAGAGACCACTGCTGAGGTGACATTTGAATCTGTGCACGCAATCCATGATTGAGTATGGGATGCAGAAGTGAGAGGGACAGAGACCCAGGAAGGATGAACTCCCAGCCCACCCCACCCTCACATCACTCCTACCCTACCCAGGGAAGTGTTTCAGCAAGAACATGCCCTCTGGGTGCTCCATAAACCAGGAGGGAGCCATTTGTCTGCATAGTACCTCCTGCCACCGTCACCGTGGCACTCCCGTCACAGTCCCAGATGCTGCCCAGCTCCCCTGGCACCGCGCGCTGTGAAATGGGAGCTTCGCTTCTCCTGGCCTGCAGTTAGGAACTTCCAAAAGAAGCTGCAGTGTCTGTATGAACTCTGGTGCTAATTAATCTATCCATTGTGAAATCGCCCGCACGGTAACTGTACTCCACCTTCAGCACCACTCAGCTCACGTAAATGGTGTTCAAAGACTGATACAGTCTGTTCATCAGGATACTGTTTATACCATTGAAAGGTTAGCAATAATCTATAGTCACGAAGAGACTGGTTAAAATAGGGTATACATTCCTCCACTGGCATATAATGTTGCTGTGAGGAAAAAATACTGAACGAGATACATATTGCCAAGAAAAAGTAGGTTGTACAAAATATGTATGGAAAATACGGTAGTCTGTAAATGCAGTCTACTAACATTTTAGTTTTGCTGAATTGGCACTAATGTCGAAGGGTTGCTCCCCACTCTAATATTATGATAAAAGAGGCACCTCAGATCGTTCTTCCTGGCACAGGTCCTGAAATTCACACAACAATCATTTCTTTGTTTTAAGAAAGTTTCCTACAAAAAGGCCCTATATATACAAAGTATATTTCAAGAGAAAACAAATGTTCCCTGGAACAGGTGAGACTTCTGTGAGTTTCCTATATGGATTATTAATTAAGAATACATGGTTCTGCTTACCTAGAGAGCAAGGAAAATATGTACCATTGGACTGTTTGATGAATTTTAGGGAGAAGACACCAACCGTCAGCTTCATGGAAGAGACCAAAGGAAAAGGGAGGCAGCGTAGCTTCCTGCCGAGACTCAGCCCCCCTCACCCCCTGCTTCTCATAGCCGAGGCCAGTTCCCCCTTGTTCAGGCTCAGCCTTCTTCCTCGCCTTTGCCCCCACAGGCTCAGGAATTAATCCTATTCTCATTCAGGGAGAATTTAAGATGCCATGTCTAGATCTTTTCTCCTCAGAAGTGTGGCCCAAGGACCAGCAGTTGTAGCATCTCCAGGGGCTTGTTGGGAATGCAGGATTTCAGGCCCTCTTCAGACTACTGAACCAGAATCTGCCTTTTAACAAGATCCCCAGGTGCTTCCTGTATACAGTACGATTGGAGAAGCCTTGGTGCAGGTCAGCTCCCACATGACCCAGTATCAGGTCACAGGCCGGCCCCCCTCTTACCATTACCCTTGAATCAGTGACATGTTGCATGATTAAACTTTACCCCCATCTTATAATTGGCATCATGCCCTATTTCTAAGTTCAAGATTCCACTGACTTCTATCCTGGGATTCTGCTTAGGTCTGGTCCCTCTTCCAGCATCTGGGAGAGTCTTTCACTCAGAGCCCCAGGCTGCCAGCTGTAATTTTAGCCCCCCTGGTAGACATCTTGGATAATGGACCTATACAATTTTCACTCATCATTGTCCACCCTGAGTTCTCCCCACCCCACTTCAAAGTGATCTATACTTCTGTGCCTCTGGCCAGACCAGCAACACACCAGTCCATCTTAAGGACCTCAGAGAATCCCTGGCCTGTCACTGGCCTACCCTCACTAAGGAAGTTCTTTGTGATGCTTTGTAAGCCTTCCTACTCTTGTTCTTTCTCTGTGGAGATGGTAACCAATTTGTCGGCTTCTTCTTGGAACCATTATTAACCCATCACTCACCCTGTTCTTCACATCTTGTAAATCACTTGACAGATTGTTCCCAGCTGCCTGGAGAAATGAAAGTTGCTGCCCGTGTGTTCACTTAAGGCCGCCATCAGCACACTCTCCGCATGGCTCTTACCTACAACTGAATGCTGAAAGGGGAAAATGTCTTATGTATGGACAATACAAGCTTTTATCCTGATCGGGCAATTTTCATTTTTACATGCTTTTAGAAAATGACTACTTTGCTTCACTAATATGACAAATAATAACAACACAAACCATTTGTAAGGCACTCCATTGCTTCCCAAACGCTTTCAGTCTAGCACCTCAGTTTATCCCCTGTATCTTTGTGGCAAAAAAGGCATAGGAGAGAAGACTGAAGCTCAGAAGAGTCAAGTGATCTCTTTCAAAGTTCAAGCTGGTACTTAAACCCAAGATTCCTAATTTCAGATCCATCCCAGTTTTCGTTCAATGGGCTACCTCATATTAAACTACCAGGGTACGCATGCTCACAGCTCCTAAAGCTTTGCTCAGCATTTCAGGAATGTAATTTGAAAAAAATAATTATGAAAACAAATAAGTTCTTAATAGTTCATTTACTCTCGATGTATATCTAGTACTTATGAATAATCTTAGGTTTTCAGATGGTTTAAACTTCAGGGAGCAGATCAAATATGAAATCAAGCAGCCAATATACTGGGAGCCAAACAGAAATCCAAGAATGCGGAATATATTTTGCTTTGTGTCATGTACCAAATGACTAATAGATAGCAAAGGCTTTCAGGGTTATAATTTTAGCCCAAGGTTCTGGTAACTACATGAAATCCTGGAGTGGTTTATGATATCATCAGGTGAAATTATAGCTCCCCATGGGCAAAAGTTGTTGAAGTGCTTTCAGCCATTGAGTACCATAACAGCCTGTCCCCCATAGCAATTATAGGGAAAACTATATTAAATGCCTGGTCATTTTGACTAATGACTAAATGTAGAAATTATTTTTTTAAATGAGAATGACTGGTAGGTGATTCATTCATCCATCCAATCCATAAATGTGTATAAGTCACCATATGTCTGCCACTAAGATAAGGCCAGAGTTAAACAGACAAGTCAGATCCCTGACCTTGTCCTCAAAGAACTTTCATTTTAGCAGAGGAATCAGATATTAGATGACCGTGACTGTGAGAGAGGTCTTATAATGAACATAATGCTATGCCAATACATGAGCAGGAACCTGACCAACTCAGGAGAGAAGGGCACAGTCAGAAAAGGCCCCCTAAAGGAAGTAAAGATAGCTCTGAATGATTAACCAGAATTAAGAGGAAGAGGAGGGGGAAGCTCATTCTTACCAAGCAGATCATGAGAGTGAGTGAGAAAAAAGAGACCTCAAAAGGAGAGCAAAGAGGTCTAACCTCCTCCTTCCAAATGATGAGAACAGCTGTGTGGGTCTGCAAGAGGAAAAAGTGGAAAAAATCAGAAAATAATGCCCTTGAGCACTGTGTGCTGAAAGAAGTCAGAGGAAGCAAGGAACTATGTGATATTACTTCTATGTGGAATATAAAAAAGTCAAACTTGAAAAAACAGAGTAAAGTGGTGGTAAGCAGGGGATAAGGGGTGGGGGGTAAAATTGATGTTGTTCAAGGGTGCAAACTTGGAACAAGTAGTAAATAAGCCATAGGGATCTAATGCACATTATAATGAATATAGACAACGATTTTCTACAATATTATGTAATGTGATAAATATTACTGCAACAGCAATTATATTGCAATGTGTAAATGTATAAAAGTAACACATTATACACCTTAAATGTATGTATGACCAAATACATTCAGTAAATAAAATAATATAGCTTAGACATTAACAAGAAAGATGGATGTACCTATTTCTTAATATACACATATATTATGTGCATATATTCTATATATCATGTATGTCATGTGTACAATATATGTATGTATGTATACATGATGTATGTGTATATATAATGACAAGTGTATATATAATACAATATATAATACATAGATATTTTATGTGTGTGTATAGCTATATATATACATGTACATGTATGTGCACCAGAGCAGAATTTGCAATGAGAAAACACCAAGCCATTTTCTATAAAAAGGCCTTATCTCCAACCACAAAAGGAAATCATTTAAGATTCAGACACTTAAAGAGATAATATTTAAAGCGTAACTAATTAGGATGACAAAATCAGATAATATCATAAAATATGCTGATGGAAAATAGCTAAAAGATTCTAAAAGAGACCTAGAGGTTATGTAATGTGAAACATTTACCTAGTGAAGATGTCATTCACTTTGGAGGAGAATATAAAGATTGCCACCAAATGGAAAAGCCCAGAAAGAGTTCAGGACCACACAAGTCATCTCTCAACAATATTTCACTATCATTTCAAACAATTATTACTTTCAGTGATAATACAATTTTCATTTTTATCATTATTATGATATACATAATATTTTCTCAGTGATTATACTGACAGAGTTTTAGCATTGTTAAATATAAATAAATCATCTAAAGTCATACAATAAAATGAATAATAGACACAAGAAAGATAATGTTTCAGAATATCAAACTACATTCATAATAGGTGGAAGAGCAAAACAAATTAGAGTTACAAACCAATAGAATGAAATACTTATTTAAATGACAGGCCCCAAGTTCTAGATACAGATCCTTAGATACAGGAAGAATTGGTTTGGGTTTATGGTAATTATTAGTAATTCTACTCCCTGAGAGCTGGTTTCATTAAGAAAATGATGTTTTTTTAAAACAGACCTAGGCTAAAATATTAAAAGCTTGATTAATATAGTTCAAAAGCACAGAAATTATTTTTAAAGGTACTTTGTTACTTTAGAGTTCATCACAAATTTAAAAAGAATAAGGGTAACCCAAATACTTATTTCCTCTCTGACAAGCTGTGTGCTAACCAACCATTACAATGAAATTCTGAAAAAATGAAATAATTTAACCCTTTTTTTCACTAAATGCTATAGTATAGTTATACAAGGAAAAAAATCTAGCCTTTGGAAATCGTAATTTGTAAAAAAACCTTACACAGATGTCGTTCCTAAGACAAGTGTCATGTAATAACTAAAGTTTTAATAGCCATTTACTTCTGGAATTTTTTATGCATTAAAACCCTTGGAGTAAAAATGAACAGCATTTTCCAAATACAATAACTCAAAAATAAATGAAGACATTTGTGAAAATGTTTCATTTTTGAAAATAACCTTGGGCTGAGTCAAACTATGGAAAATTTTAGCTCAAAGGAAAATCCTCCCCCTACCCCCCACCCCTGTAAAAAATCATGAGGATGTGAAAACGGGATTATAATAGAAGCTGTCTTGCAACATTAACTGCAGTGTTCGTTCTCCTAAAAGATGTAATTCATGGCTGTTCTACAGCCTTTTTCTTATGGCAATTATGCATATTAGAGTAAAGTTTGAATACATAAAATCTAAATGCTGATAGAAAACCAAGCCTCATAGACAAGTTTACTTGACTAGTTTTCACTGAAGGAAAATAGGAAAGCTCGTTAGCATGCCCACATCCCAGGGTCCCCTGGTCCAAGGAGGTTAAGGAAAACATGAAAACTCCAGCCACAGGACAACGCACAGGGCTCACTGCCTGGGGCCCCACACCAACCCACTGGCAGTCAGCTCCATCACTAGGGGACGACACCTTCGGCGAGAGGAGGGTGTTAGGAACTGCAGGCTTTCCAAGAAATTCAGTGCAAAAGGTGCTCCATATAGGCAAACTGCTGCACAGAATACCAACCCACTCTTTCATTTCCTCTTCTCCCTCTCTTCTGAGGTTCATGCAGTGACCTGGAAACACCCCATGCCATTTTGATCATCTTTGTATTTTCAGAACCTAGTACAGAGCCTGGCACTCAATAAATATTTGCTGAAAATAAATGAAAGATCTGTAAGTCCTGTTTCAAGTCAGAAAATCTTCATTTCAATCTTGTCTCTGCTACATAACTGGGCTTTGTGATCCCAGGCCAGGTACTTAAAGTCTAAGCCTCATATTCCTTGCCTAAGAAATAGAAATGAAAATAATATGTACTCATAGCATGGTCCTCAGGCAATTACGAGATAATATATGTAAACTCCCTGAGCACAGTGGCTGGCTTGCATCAGTGTTCTGTAATTACTTAAATCTAAATTATCTAGATTTGTAGATGAAGGGTAAAGGTGAAGGAGCATGTGGAGGAATAAGGAGAGATGATACCTAATATAAGGGCTGAGGATTCACTCTATTTTTCTCATATCTCTAACAATAGGACAAGACCAAATGCATCCTTGACTTCTCCAGGAAGATTTACAGCCAACATTCATGGCATCCAAGATTTATGCTTTGACATATTTATTTAAAATAAAACCTGGGACCATTTTTAAATGGGAAATCTCAGAAGAAGCCTAGAAGTATTACCAAGGAATATGAAATTTATTTGTAGAATTTATGGAGTTATAATAGCCCTCCAAGCATAAATTTTAAAATCTAAAAAGAAGACACCACACACACACACACACACACACACACACACACACACACACACACACGTGCGCGCAAAGATGAACTTTGTTCCCCTCATTATCAGATTAATAAATCAGCCATTAAATTATTCTCCATGCCTAAAGTCTGTGGAAGATACAAAGAACAATACATACAATTTTGTCCTCAGAAAATGTATAATCACGTTAAGATTACAACCCTTTGTGAAACTAGGGAAGGAAGTATGTTGACCACCAGGTATCCAATGAGGATGTTAGTAATCCTAACTACCCTGTCAAAAGTGGCCTCACCCCAAATCTCTGTCTCATGTTACCATTATTTTCTCTTCCTTCCTTTAATCTATTACTATCTGTAATTATCTTATTGTCTTTTTGTTAATTGTTTTACTCCTTAGGAGTAGAGATGCTATATTATTCATGGTGATTATCAACTGGTACACAGTGTATATGATATGTACTAAATTAATGGATTTTTTTGTTCTTGAGCTTTTCACTTGACCCAGGGGTCCCAACTTAGGTGGCAGGCGAGACCAAATCAGAAATATGCTTGAAATCTTTTGGCAAGAAGTCATTTATTTCTTCTATGTTCTTCTTTCTACCAATTAATTCCAAAACTGTTGATGAAGCACTTGTGATGGATTCTAAAAGATTTCAGAGAAACTCATATTCGTTTGAGAAACATATTCAAGTAAACAACTAATTAGTGAAATAATAAAAATATGCAAAAGGAAGAGGTGGGTCCCTCAGGGTGGTTAACTCTTTTTTGGGAAGATCAGAGAAGGCTTCTAAAAGGTGATGCACCTAATCTGAATTTTAAAGAATAGGAGGAATGGAAATGGGAATTCCAGGCAGAGGCAGTAACATGTGCAAATGCAGAAAGGTAAAATCGGACCAAAACACATGAGCACTAGGTCTAGAAACAGATCTTATTGTATTTCTGGATCCTCATTTGCAGTTGTTACCAATATCAGTTACCTGTTCCTACAATAATACCATGTAACAACCATCCCAAAACAAAAGTGGCAGGCAACAAAAAGTGTTATATAGCTCACAAATTTGCCAGGTTTAGCTGACCTAGTCTAGGCTCACTTATTTGGGGGTCCCTGGGCTGTTGGCTGATCTGGCATGGCTTCAGTATTTGCTGGAGTCACATAGCTCTGCTCCACCTGTCTCATCTTCCAGCAGGTTAATCCAGGTATGCCCTTCTCATGGGAAGAGCAGAGAGCCGTAACACAAGTGGAAAAGTGCAAGCACTTTCCAAGACTGCTTACATCACATAAGCTAACTTCCTAGTGACCAAAGTCACCTGGCTGGAACTAGAGTCAAAGAGGGAGGACAGGGCATGGCAAAGAGTGTGAATCAAAGTGGGGAGAAAAACTGGAGCCATTAATACAATCAATAGACTGCACCCACTAATGTCTCTAGAGTCTGACTTCCTGTTCTTTGAATAGAGGACATAATAATTCCTCCCTCCTGACATCCCAGGGTAGTTGGGAAGACAGGTACTGTGTTTTTGAAGTTCTTTAGTTGAGAATAAACAGACAAATAACAAAGAAAGTTACAATGGAAGTCTAGAGATTGACATCACTCTTTGTGGTCTGCACAACAGCAAACTAGCCAACATTTAAACTTAAATTTCTATTTCATGTTCCTTAGACAAAACAATGATCCCAAACATGGCTGGTACATTTTACAGGCTGTAATCAAAAAAGGACATCTAAATACCAAATTCAGCCCCTTAAAGGGGCAGGTGAGCTCAGGAACATTCACGTAACCTCATACATATCAGCAATGGCTACTTCTAGAAAAGACAGTAGAATCGGAGGAAAAAGAGATACTATGATTATGATGTCCTATGCCATAAAATGTTTGCATTTTACAATGAGAATAAAATAAAATACAAGAGAATAGGTTCACGTATTACATGTGGTATTAAATAAATGAAGATGTATTTGAAAATTTTCCATAAAATGAAGATAGTTAAGTTTTTCCATGATTTCTATTTCAGTAGCTTAAATATTGATACAGATATTCAGGGTTGCTTCTGTTCAGCTTTTGTCCTTAAATATCTGTGTATTCACACTTTATTTTTATTTGCATGACTTACTATAATCTCAAGAGTCCAAGAAACTTGGTTCTGGGCACAGCTTTGCCATAATCAAGTCTTTGGTCTTGGAAAGGTCATTTAACATTGGTCAGTTTGAGGCTCTTCATCTGCAAAGTAAGGAATTGAATCAAATGGTTCTAAAGCACCTTAGGTCTAACTTTCTATAATTCTGGGAAGAAATGGTCTATTTGCAGATTAGCCTGCTTATCTGAAAATTATCAGTTAGAATATGAACCAAAAAAAGAGAAAGGAATGGTTTAATAAGTAAACAAATTTTTAAATCAATTTTTAGCTAAAAATATTTTATTACTTTTTAATGTGTACTGATATAACAGATGCTGATTTTAAAACAATCAAGTAGCTTCCACTTACAGTTAGTTTTTTCAGCTGATGAGATACATTAACTTGTTTTAGAACACATGCTTTTTAAACTCAGTGTAGATTAATTAACATCATGAACTTTCAGGTTCTGAGTCAACTTGTGCTTTTTCTTTCTCTGCATTATTAGATACATCAAATGAAAATATTTTGCACAGTATGTGAAATTATCAATGAAACAAAAAGGTAACCTACTGAATGAGAGAAAATATTTGCAAATCATAATATGATAAGAGGTATCCAAAATATATAAAGAATTTATGCAACTTAATATAAAAAAAAACAAGGAAGGGAGAAAGGACTTGAATAGATATATTTTCCAAAGAAGACCATTACAGATGACCAATAGGTACATGCAAAGGTGCTTAAACATCACTAATCATCAGGCAAGTGCAAATCAAAACCACAATGAAGGATCACTTCAGGCTCGTAAGAATGGCTATTATCGAAAATGCAAAAAATTAGTAAGTGTGGGCAAGGACGTGGAGAAAAGGGAACCCTCACACACAGTTTGTGGAAATGTTAGTTGGTGCAGCGGCTATGGAAACAGTATGGAGATTCCTCAAAAAATTAAAAATAGAAATACCATACAATCCAGCAATTCCACTTCTGGGTATTTATATGGAGAAAGCAAAAACATTAATTCAAAAAAAAAAACATATGCACCCGTATATTTGTTGCAGCATTACTTATAATAGCTAAGATAAATAGATGAATGGATAAAGAAGATGCATCTTCTTTATCCATTAATCTATGTGTGTGTGTGTGTGTGTGTGTGTGTATACACATATATACATATTCTTTGTGAAAAGCTTTGTGTACTTCTAATTTTTATCCACTAAGCAGCATAAGCCATAGACACTTTTAGAAATAGGGTATTTTGGAGGGTCTAGTTTGAACTCAATAAAGGGTTAACATAATAATAGCTCTTGTAATAACTTAAATGAATTGAATACAACTCCTTCCATTGCCTCGTTTTCTTTTCCTTCTTTTAAGACAGAGAAATGCATGACTTGCAAAGGATGTCCTGAAACCATTTTTAGCATTAGACATTTATTAAATAACTACCATGTGTGAGACCCGAGTCTTTAAGTAGAATCAGCAAATACCCAGCATCTTTTCTGTGTTTATAGCTCTGTGTTAAAATTATTAACATTTAGCAGGACAACCTTAAGTTTTATAAGCAAAAATACTATCAGGATTATTAAGGTAAGGAAATCAGTATATTGGCCTAGACAGATTATCAAAAAGGTTAGAGTCCATAAGGTTAAATCTCAGACATCAAGAACATGCAGTTACATTAAGCATCATATTACCTAAAATATTCTGGTGTTCTGAATTATACTCTAGTGAGTAAAATACTGTGAAAGATCGGCTGTTCCCCCAGTCCCCACCATGGTTGAGAATATCAACTACATCCATCACTTTCATATTCTTACAAATGGACAAGTTCTTTTTTCCATGACCTGACAGCTAGTATAATGTGTTGAAAAGAACACTGGTGAAATATTAGAATGTAATTATTGGCTGTGTAGTCTTGGCAGAGAGAGCAACCAGGGCTGCAAATTTCCTTATCTGTAAGCAGGAAGAACAGTACTGATAGTTATAGTAAATATTAAGTGAGTTAATGTATAGAAAAGCTCACAGTGGTGCATTGTATATGCAGCATAAATATCAGTCAGTTACATTTTTCCTTCCCTTGTCACTGTTCTTCGAATCAAGAAACCTGATGTTTTTATGACTCAAGTTCACAATGTGATCTTGGACAGGCACTGAAGCAATTAGAGCCCTTCTCTATAACGTATCTTATATGTTTCTTCCAGTACTAAAACCTGTGAAGTAAATACTGTATAAGGTATTGTGAAGAGTAGTTATAAAATGCAGAAGATTTAAATCAATGCTGGAGCCCACATGGGTATGAAACCTAGTATACAGGATGCCTGAGACATTCATCATTGCTTCCCCAAAAATGAGGAAAGCTCAAATACTATGGGGGGCACTGCCATTGTACATTTACCTGTGTTCTTTACCATTATTTTGTCCATTTTATTGTGGGTGATGTTCTTCCTATGTGGCAAATTCACACTTCCAAATGAAATTCCTAGGCAACCCACATTCACACACTTAT
>JAVSCE010002439.1:0-26911 GCA_032199065.1 Smutsia gigantea
TTTGGAAAGTTGTCAGAAGAAAGTTTCTTTGGCACTTGCTTAGATAGGATTGTAGGTATTTAACTAGAATGACTATAAAAAGGCTTAAATGCAAATAGAGTTTACTCAGGTGTTAACACTTGGCTTCCAGTCCTTTTAATATGAAGATTTCATTTTCTTAAATACTCAGACAACTCATTGAGACTTTAAACATGAGATACTGCTTTGATAAAAACAATTAGAAAGTTCTTTGCAATTTTCAACATTAAGAGCAGACTAATCAGTTTAAGAAAACTTTGTCTTTAACTGAAAACAAAATTATGATTTTCCTGTGTACTTGATATCAACACTCCTTTGCTTTAATTTTACATAGCATGACCATGTCAATTTTTCCACAAACTTTCTACAACTTTCTTTTTACATTCACTGTTCTCCCTCTTAAATAAACACCTGTACTTTAGAACAGTTATCTTCTTTTGTTAAAACACACATCTTTTCTAGCAAGCCAAGGTGTTTTCTTTATTACTTTAAGTAGTTTTATTTAGAACTTAAAACCAGTAGGAACCTTAACTTTCAGTGAACCCTGACAAATAGGCTATGGTAAACTGTAACATCTGCATTTCTTAGATTGATACATTTATGAATATATTTTATCATTTCTGAAAATGTGCTTTACACCACAATTTTTACTGAGCACAAAACAACTTCATGTAACTTAGCAAAACTAAGAATTTTGGTTACCACAAAATTCTTAGGCTGTTTGCAGGTAGATATACACACTGTTATACATTAATGTGTTATTATTAAGATATTCACTTGCTACACTTAGTTTACTCATTCTTAACAAGTATTCTAGATTATATACAAAATATTTATTGAACATTAGACAAAGTCAAGCCTTTAAGCATTATATTCTTGAAAGATTTAACAGATATCATCAACTTTAAATGACTTTAGGTAAACAGGCAGCTGATAACCATAAAGACATGTCCATTTCAGTTCAATTTAAATTAGCATCAATGCTTATTAATACCATGCGGAGGTAGAAAAATATTTTTTCTTTACACACTTAGACAAACAAACATACAGACTGAGACACAATGACTACAGTTAGCAACACTTTTCATAAAAGAACATATACACAGACAAACTGATACAAAGATTTGAGGTACTGATATCCAATTGGCCCTCCGCTCTCAGAGCAGCTTCTGCTTCCCATGGTTGGACATGGTTGTGTCTTTCCAGAATTTCACACTGGGATCATTTGCCCTTCCCTTAACTTCTTTAAAATTGTCTGTCATCAGAGATAACAGAGTAGGAGTCTGACTCATTTTCTCTAAGTAGAAAGCTATTGATAGCCAAATAAGTATCAGAGAGAAACAAAAAGCAGAACAAAAAATGCCCACGGCCATTTAAAAACAAAAGTGAAAGAAAGACAATGGCAACTTGCCATTCAGCAGTAGCGATCTGCCTCATTATCTCAGAGATTACAGATTAGGGGCACTCTTTCCCCTCCAAACGGGTCCAGAACCAGTTTCGGGACACTCACAGATGGGTCTGGAACCAGCTCCAGGATCCTTTCAGATGGGGGGACTGGAACGTCTTTCAGGACCCCAATCGGCAACCCTCCTGTACGTCCACTTAGGTCTTATGCCTATGTTCAGATTCAGATTGGACCCTTCTCAGAAAGTGACAGTACGAAACAACAAGAAAGAAAGCTGAATTGGATTGCATATAGACCTCAAATCAATAAGGTAGAAACATAAACACAAGGTACTTATCAGCTGTTTCAGACTCATCGGGTTAGGAGTCCTGGGGATCTTGGGGATCCTGGATGAGCCCCCATTTGTTCTGCCCAAGTTGCAAGTCCCCAAAAGACCACCAAGGAGCTGATTCCAATGCAAACATACAAGGGTCATTTATTTCGAGCTCGAGCTCGGGCTCACACCTGTCAGCAACGCAGCAGTTCCAAAGTGAGAGCCCCAATCCTAGAGCAGACAAAGTTTTTATGCATTACAAGGTGCAGGAAGAGGGGAACTCTAACTTGGCATATGCTGATTGGATGATTTAGAAGCAAGCGTGTCTTATACATTTTTCATTGGTTCAGTTGGTTGGGCTGACTGCAAGCTTATGTAACGTGAGGTATTTTATCTTTAATGAGCAGGTGAATCTGGACCTTGAAGTCCTCACTGTGCTCATTGCTAGGGAACTATCTGGAGTGAAGGTTACTGGAACAATGGGTGGTTTTTCCAGTAACTGGAACAAAGTGTTCTTAGAACTAGGTCAGGGTTGAGGCTTCTATCTTATGGCCCTCTTTTAAAAATGGAGTCTCTCTTGCTCGCACACCAGCAAGTGGTCTCAGGCGGGGTGGGTATATTCACTCAATACCACAAGAAGGCCATGACGGTGGGGAGTATCGCCACCTGGTGAACAGTGGTAAGTTTCAGACACCATCACACTCGGATTTTGAGGATTTGAATTGAAAATACTGGAGAACCCAGCTCTATGGTTCTCCCATCTACAGCTCTGACATCAGTGGCTCCTTGTTTGATGAAGACATGAAGCAGTGGAATGTGGGACACCTGGGAACCATTCAGGACCTGCTGGAGCAGGAGTTCGGGGTCGTCGTCAAGGGCATCAACATGCCCTACCTGTACTTCGGCATGTGGCAGACTGCATTTGTGTGGCACAAGGAGGACACGGACATGTATAGGCTCAACTACATGCACTTCGGGGCACCCAGGTCATGGTACGTGGTGCCCCCGGAGCACACTGGTGCCTGGAACACATGGCCAAGGAGCTGTTCTCGGCCAGGGCCTGTGGCTGTGAGTCCTTCCTATGGCACAAGGTGGCCCTCCTGTCACCCATGGTCATCAGGGACCATGGGATCCCCTTCGGTCAGGTCAACCAGGAGGCTGGTGAATTCATTGTGACCTTTTCCTAAGGCTACCCCTCCAGCTACAACCGCGGCATCAACGGCACAGAGGCCACACACTGCGCCATGCTGTGATGGGTCACTGACCGTGCTGTGGCCATGCAGTGCTGCTGCGGGGTCCTGGGTCCACTTCCTCATGGGCACCTTCGTGCGTGCCCTGCAGCCCGAGTGTGAGGAGCCCTGGTGTCACGGGCAGGACTTGGCAGTGGGAACCCACCGGGAGCCCGTGGGGCCAGGTAGCTGGGAGCACGGGGCCCTGGGACCTGCCGCCCCACCGACTGCCATGCCCTGCCCGGCAGACGGCTGTGGGGAGAGGGGGCCGCCACCGGACCCCTGGGTTCCCGGTGTCTGGGCGCCATGGGCGGGCCTTGGCTCCACTGTCTGGGGTTCTGTGTGGGGGGCGCCGCCTGTTGGTTACCAGAGCGCAGGCCCGCCCTGCTGACACCCTGGGGCCCATCTGCCCTGGGACTCCCCCACAGTGCAGGTGGGGTCCGGGCCACTGTCCTCGAGAACAGGGGACAGAGGAGCAGAATGGCCAGGGACTGGTGAATAGGTGGGTTGCGTGGAGCACAGCCTCTGCCCCTCAGGGTCCGATGGCTCTGCCCCTGTCCTTGGATGGACCCTCCGTGGACAGCCCTGCCCCTCCGAGCCCTGGGTCAACACACTCTGCTAAGGCTGTTGGAGGCTGCTATGTCCCTGCCCCCTAAGCTCAGGACACGTGTAGGCTGCCTGCCACTGTCCTGCAATGAAGCTCCCTGAGACTGGGCGTGGGTGCTCCGCACAGCCTTCCACAGGCACGGGGCTTCCACAGGCCATGCTGAGGCTACTGTCTTGACAGCATAGAGCCTGTGTCTCCTCCCAGCCACTGTGACATTTTTGGACACTTCTGATTCTTGTGTTGCCAATAAGTTTTCATCCACTGGATGTTTGTCTCTGCAAATGAGTCCTAACAGACATTGCCAAAGCCTGATCAGTCCCTGAACCCTCATTCTCTGGGCCAGCTCAGGGTGCTGCTGCGACTTGGATGAATCCTGAATTTTGGTTCCCCTCTGATCTCTTCCCTTCCCTCTTTGCCTTCTCCTCACAACTTTCTTAAAAAACTAGGCTCTTTTGACCATTTAGGTCTGTAGAGGCTCAGAAAGTAAATATGATGTGTCTGAATCATTGGTGCATTTAAATGTTATCACCATTAGTATTTTTTTCAAATATATATCAAAGGAAACTCTACTGTTACAATCATCTTTTTTTCTAATGTCGTCCATTCAAGCAATTGAAGAATGAATGTTATTCTTTTCTGCACTCTTCTTAATACTTGTATCAAAATATTTCAAACAAAATATATTTTTATGGGCTGGTTGTGTGATATCGGTGAATAGTTTTGGGAGACTCTTGTTGGGTTCTGGCTGTCTGTCTGTCTGGCATCTTGTTTGCAGGGCCACATCTTAAGAGTGTCTTAGTGGAAACCACCTGGGAAACTATGCACGTGGCTGGGCAGTGCAACCCAAGTTGCTGGGAGAGATGAGCAAGCACTGAGCAGAAGTGCCATTGCCTTTGCTCTGAGTCTCCATTTCCTTTTCAACACTGTATATTTCACATGGTTAATTCATCGATTCATACCAGTAAGAAAGTCCACTGATAAATGAACATGACAATACCGATTGTCAACATGTGCTGTGAAGAAGTAAAGGGGATGGGATGACAGAGCAGAACAGTCAGGGCTGGCCTTCTGTAGGTGGCCAGGAAAGCATCGTGGACTAGGAGACCTTTTCTGAGACCAAGTCGGCAAGAAGGAAGGTCCAGAGCTGACTTTCACTTAAAGGAAAAACAAGTATAATAGACCTCACTTGAAACTTGGTGTTTTTGTTTCCTTGGGTATAGAAAGGAAGCTAATTTGTGTCTGGGGCAGAGGAAGAGGGAGGGAGGCAATGTGTGAGGTATATAGGTGCTTTTTGTTCATGTGAAATATGTGAAATTTTTCAACTTAAGATGACAAGGCTTTGGAAATTTAGAACAGCACTTGACGTGAAGTAATTTACACATTTAAACAATCATCTTGCTTCTGTGGACATGTGGGTGTGGTAGTGTAATAGAGCATCTTAAGGAATATAGGTCATAGTTGCTTAGACTTAAGTTTTAGTATTGAAATGCACTGAAGTGGACAGCTGAGAATCAACTCTGGGTATGAAAATGATAGTTTTAATACAGAAGGAAATAGTTCCGAGAAGCAAACCATCTCTCCCCTCCAGCTCTCTCCTGTAGACTTTCAGCAAGGCTTTGGAATTAGAATCAACACATAAAACTGAAGACAGATATAGTGGGAAAAATGTGTGTGTTTGAAGTTCTGATTGAGAAGCAGCAAAAACCCATATCTCTCCCCTTCCTACCTGGGCAATTTTGTCTCTCCTAATATAACAGGACACAGGAGTGTAGTCTGTGGACAGTGGAAGCTGAGCGCCTGTACTCCAGGCACAGTGATGGGAGTGAGAGGAGTGAGCTGCCTGAGGGAGGGCCGTCAGCCATATGCTGAGATGCCAGAGCCACAGTGGGAGCTGCCTGGAGTCACTTGGATGGGAGAAGCCCTAGAGAGCAACTGGGTGTTCAGTATATCTTATCTGAGCAAGGAAGCTTCTTTAGGTCACAAGTAGCTGAGAAACTGAGGTTTTATTGGTTCTTCAATTTAAGTCAATTGTGGAGACAGCCTTGCAGAGAAATAAAGAAATAAAGGAATTCTGAAAAGTCTCTCTGAAGACAATAGCCTTGTTCATATTCCTATTTAAATTTTTAAAAACTGAAATTCTCCTTGTTATATAGTTCAGAATTATCACAATCTCTTCCCTAGCACACAGATGCTGTGAGAAGCATAACATAAAAAAACTGGGGGTTTTGTAGGACAAGAAAAGATAAATTTCCAGGAAACAGTGCTCTCATTGCACTCCTATGTTACTTTTCACTAAGTTACTTTCCTAAATGGAAAAGTTTACCGAATAATGACAAGCAATATTAAAAATACACTTACCTGTACAGATAAACTCATTTCTAAATTAATCTTGAAAGTACTGGGAGCTGAAGGTGGTAGTAGCAGCTTCTTCAAGCAATTCTATTCATGTTCTATTTTACTCCATGTCAACACACTCAATCTGGATGCTCACTTTGGCCACTCTTCTCAATAAAATATCCCCATATAGAGCTGTTCTTTCATGTCTGATGAGATTTGATATAATCAATTTTGGAAAAGCAAAGGACGTTTATAATGAAAATTATGTAAGGTAACATGACCTTTGTTCTTGCTGCTGTGATCTTCCAGGCCTCTTTCCACTTCTGAGAAATAATGATCATGTGTTCACTGCACACATTCTTCGAGTTTATATGGGAAAGTCTATAAAACCAAAAGTAGTATGTCATGTGTTGTTTCAGTAACTTATCCCCCACCATCACCTTTTTGAAAGTCAATATTGCATTTACAGGATCTAAAGACATTGCTATATACAGATCCTAGTCAGACCAACAAACTAGGTCTGGTGTAATTTTTTATTTTATTCATTCCCCTGATAGACAATAGGATTATTACCAAATCTTTGTTAATTCAAACAGTACTGAGCAGCTTTGTACACAGAAATAGAATTACTGTGTTGTATTTTTGTTCATTCATAACTTCCCAAGAAACAGCCAGATTAGCCTAGAACTTCTGTCTCCATTGTAGTGTGCAAGGGTTCTGATCTCTTCACATCTTGGCCCATTTTATATATTGTCAGACCTTTTCATTTTTCCTAATCTAAATAGGTAAAAAAAGTAGTACCTGGTTACATTTCCATGATTACTAGTGACCTGAACATCTTTACATAATTATAAGCCATTTGGATTTCCACTTTTTTGAATTGTCTATTCTAAGGCTTTCCCCACTTTTTAGTGTTGACTTCTTTTTTAGTCATCTGCAGGGTTCACAATACTAATTCATTGTCTATTTTATGTATGATAAAAACTTCATGACTGTAATTTTGTTTATTTTTTATGATGTGTTAGTATTTTGCAGAGAAACAAAAACAATAGAATCTACACAGATATAAGAGCTTTAATTGCACGAATTGGTTCAGGTGGTCATGGAGTTTAAGAAATCCCATAATCTGCCAGGTCGGCTATCTGCAAGAAAGCAACAGGAACATGGGGGTGTAAGTCCATCTAAGTCAAAAGGCCTGAGAAATATGGGTCAGTACTATAAGACCACGTCTATATCTAAAAGCCAGGGAACTCAAGGCATCTCTGTCATATGTCCCAGGACAGGCAACAATGGATGTGTCCACTTTGGCCGAGAGAGTGGGTTTGCACTGCCTCTGACATTTGTTGCATTCAGGCTCCCAATGGCTTGGATGATCCCTCCTGTATTGTTGAATGTGTTGTTTTTACTCAGCCTACTGATGCAAATACCATTCTCTTACTGAGACACCCACAGAGACACACACAGAAAGAATGCTTTACCAGTTATCTGGGCACCCTTGAGCTCAGTCAACTCATCATGTAAAATTAACCATCACAGTCATGACACTGGAGCCAGGTAAATATATCAGACATTTCCATCATGGTGTTCATGGCTCGTTAAAATATTTTTTCCACTCGATTTCATGAAGACATTCTTCAATATTTTCTCTAGTCATCTTAAAGTTCTGTTGTGCTCTGCAGTTTTATTTATGTAAGTGGTGTGAGGCAGAGCTTTTTTCTCCCCCCCCAAAAAGTACCAATCCCAGTACCACATACTGCATAGCCCACTTCTCCTCACTGGTTTTGTATGCCACCTCCCTTCCATACGGATTTCTGCATACACGTGTGTCTATGTCTGGCCTCTCCATTCTGTACACAGATATGTTTGTCCACTGCAGCTCAAATATTGGACCTTTATAGGGTATAGGTCACCCCTGTTTGTTCTTCTTTTAAGGAATCATCTTGGGAATTCTTATTTTAATATCTGACTCCACCACTTCCTAGATGTGTCACCTTAAGAAAGTTGCTTAATGTGTCCATGATTCAGTTTCTTCATCTGAGAAACAGGATTAATAGGATCTGCTTTAATTGGTCATAATGAGGATTGAATGAATTGCTCTATGCAACAGTACATTGAACAGTGGTGTTCAATAGGCACCATATGTGTTAGCTGCTTTAATAGTATATGCACTATCAGGCATAAAAAAGGGCTGCTGCTCATCAAAAGATACGAAAAAGAGAGTGAAAAGGCTAGTCAAGGAGTGGGAACAGACACTGTATTACTTATATCCAATAGACAGCTAATATCCAGAATATATATAAAGAATTCCTATAAAGGTAGCAAACAGGAGACCCAGGAGAAAAATGGACAAAACAGTTGATGGCTGCTCCGTGAATCCGTGAAGGGGCAGATCCGATTGGCCAATAAACATGAAAACATGCTCACCTTCATTAGTAATCAGGGAAATGCAAATCACAGTGAGACAACCCTACTCCCTCACCACATTGGCTAAAACTGGAAAGGCTCATGACTGTAAAAGGTCTGCAAAAGGGAAGCAAAAGAGCACCTTGTATGCAGCTCATCAGTGTGTGAATCAGGAAGAACTATTTAAAGACAGTTTGGCAAGATGACGTTTGAATTCATATGTTCTATGACCAAGAATCTATTTTTTGGGTGCACATGTGCTCCAATATATGTGTTTAAACGAGGCAAAAGGTGAATACAACCAAAAGGCCTATCAGTAGTGAGAACTTTTATGTGACTGAGCACACCCCTAGAACAGAACCAAGTCCAGCTACATGCAGCAACATAAATGATGGAAAAATACCCAAAATAATACATTAAAGTTCATAAAGTATTATTCTTTATGAGGTTATGTAAGGTTTTCAAAAGCGGGCACAATTTTCATTTTATATCATTTATCAAAACCTATATGCCTGTGATTAGAGACAGGGCTGCCCCAGAGACAGATGGGGCTGGAGTCCTGGAGGAGGAGCACGTGTCAGCCTCTCCCTGCCAAACAATGCTTTATTTCTTGACCTGGCCAGTGGTTCCTCTTTCATTCAATCTGTGGTTATTTGTTTAACCGTACATACATGTTTTATAAATTTCTACAAGCACTTTATATTTCCTAATTTAAAATGTTATTAAGACCAACTCTTGGCTCTAAACATATGAAGTCACATAAATGGTTTATGGAATCATTTGATTTATATTGTGTTGCATTGTTTTGCAGACTGTTTAAAATCTAGATTATATTTCTATTTGTTTCATTCTAATATTTTTATTGATGACTACTCATTTGTTATTTTATTATACTTAGTAATACTTATTTTTTTAGGAACATTTCAGATTTACAAAAAATTGAGTATATACTTTGGAGAGCTCCCATATAACCTACCCCACAACCCACCGCACTCACAATTTCCCCTGTTATTAATATCCTAATTACTAGGGTTCATTTGTTACAATTAATTAGCCAAAATCAATATGAGATTATTCACTAAAGGCTGCAGTTTATTTAGATTTCATCAGTTTTTTACCCAAAATTTTTTTCTGTTCCAAGATCCCATCCCAAATACCAAAAAATATCTATATTTTATGCATCTTTAGCTTTCTCTTGGTTGTAACAGATTCTCAGACTTTCCTTATTTTTGATAAAATGTTCATATAGAGATCTGACAGTTTGGGGGAGTACTGGCCATGTATACGTAGGATTCCCTTTTCTTGGAATTTTCTGAAATAGCCTGGGTTTATGTGTTTTGGGGAGAATGGTTACAGAGGATAAAGTACCATTTTTAGTGCCATTTTTAACACATCATGTCACGGGCACTTACTGTCAACATAACTGAAGGCTCTTGATGTTGATCTGGCCAATATGTTTGTCACTGTAAAATTACTGACATACCCTCCCCTGCTCCCACTTGCCACTCTGTGTTCAGTGAGTATTTGCAGCCCACACTCAGGGAGGAGATGGTTAAGGCCCCCTCCCTTAGGGTGTACTATGTAACTTACCTGGAATCTTCTACAGGTGAGATTAATTTGTCTCTTCTCCCAAGTTTGTTACTCAAACATTCTTTTTCATATCAGTATGCACTCATACATACTTATTTTATATTTTTGTTTAAATTCAATAGTTCTCTAATTATTTCATTGCAAACTCCTTGAGCTTTGGTCATTAGGAACACTTTCCTCTGGTTTTTGTGCCGCACTGATGAAACCCATTCAATGTGTTTGTTTGTCTAGCAAGTCCTTAATTTCAAGCACTACAGGATGCTCCAGGCTCATTTTGCCTATTTCCTTATCCAGTACTGGAAGCTGTTTTTCCTGGAACTGCTTTCCCAGTTCTTTATTAGGTAAAATTTTTAATGTAGGAAAGTGAGTAAAACATAGGAGTGCAATGAGAGCAATGTTTCCTAGAAATTTTTGTTTTCTTGTCCTACAACCCCGCCAGTTTTTTATGTTATGCTTCCGAGGGCATCTATGTGCTAGGGAAGAGATTGTGATAATCCTGAACTATATAACGAGGAGAATATCAGTTTTTAAAATTTAAAATAGGAATATGAAGCAGGCTATTGTCTTCAGAGAGACTTTTCAGAATTCCTTTATTTCTCTGCATGGCTGTTTCCACAATTGACTTAAATTGAAGGACCAATAAAACTTCCATTTCCCAGCTAGTTGCCACATAAAGAAACTTCCTTGCTCCCGTAAGATCTACTGAACATCCAGTGCTTCTCTAGGGCTTCTCCCTCCCAAGTGACTCCAGGAAGCTCCCACTGGGGCTCCGCCATCAGCATGTGGCTGATGCCCCTTCCTCAGGCCACTCACTCCTCTCACTCCCATCACTACTCCTGTATCTCTACCTCTGCCCAGAGCACTGCCCTGAGCCATCTATAATGCAATAAGAGCTTATTGCCTAAGGTGCGGATGCAGTAGCCTAGCAAAAGGCCTGTTACATCATCAGGTGGTTTAAGTTCAGTGGGCGTCCCAGCCATAGGAACCCCAACTTCCCTACATACCTATTTTCTGCCTTTTCAATTAGTTCCTTTAACATATTAATCATAGTTATTTTAAATCCATGATTTGATACTTCCAACATTTCTGCACTATCTGGTTAAGTTCTGATGCTTGCTCTGCTTCTTTAAACTGGTTTTGCCCTTTATTATACTGTGTGGGTTTTGTTAAAAGCTGGACAGGATGTACTGGTAGGAGGAATTCCAGTAAGCATAATTTTAGTGGTGTGGTATAAACTGTGGGAGTGGGGTTGGTGTTCTACCAATAGGTCTGTCATGAGCCAGTTGACCTGTCATATGACATTCACAATTAACTCTGTTTCCCCACCTTAGGTGTGACAGGATAGCTGGGGAGACTCGAGTTGGTATGTCCCTTCGGCAAAAGCTACTTAGACTGATGAGACCCCATTAGGTCAGGCCATAGTAAAATGGTTTCTTCTGAAGGCACCCCTGTTTAGGAGGAACAGAATACTCCATGTGTTTCAAAATGGTTATTTTCCCTTCCCCCTGCTGAAAGCACAAGGTTTTTTTTTTCTCCAGCATTTACTGTGAGACCCTGCTAGAGCTCTGGGAGCTAAACTCAGGGTCTGCTGTGCCAGGGAGTGAGAGAGAGGGAGTGGAGCTGAGCGGGAGAGGGCAGAGTGGCCTGGCCAGAGAGGGAGCACTCGGAGCGTGCAGGGACTGAGAGCAGAGAGCTGCGAGCATTAACCTTTCCCCTCCTCTCACCCTCGTTTTCCTTTGGTTTCCCTGGATTCATAGCAGACTTGTTCCAGGCGGGGAACTGCCTTCTTCCTAGAGCCACCAAGCTCATAATCTAGGGCAGACAGGCAACTTAGAATGCAGGGTGAACTTTGAAAACTGCTATGCAGAGCCCGCCTGATATGCTGCATGTTAGTCTAAGTAGTCTAGTACTTTTTCTTAATTACCTCATTACAAATAGGCAAATAAGTGATCTTTGAGCCTAGAGAGTGATCTAGTTGACATTTCGAGAATCTAACAGACATGCTGGCATTTGACAAACACAAAGATCCTGTGATATCCTAAATGTGGAAGTCTACATTCTAATATTTGTAAATATGTAGGTAAATTCAGTCCTCTACAGTTACAGGGTCTTTCGTCTAGGTTCTGAAAAAATTAATTTTGCATAAAAAGTCAAATTTTTACAATAATTAAGTTCAGAATTGGGTAAGGTAAAAATCTCATATAAGGAAAAGTATTCTCTCAAAATAATTGCCCGTAAAGTACAACATACATAATTTTTAAGTATACACTAATGTGTAAAATTGTACACTTTCTACACTAGCACAGTGTATGATTATAAAGCACTGGTCGTCAACTAGGGATGATTTTACTTCCTCAGTCTTCACTGTCACAGAGGATGTATGTCAATGCCTGAGGCCATTTCTCATCATTATGTGGTGAAAGCACAAAACACTGACACACAGTGCTGGACGTCAAGGTGAGTGCCTCCCAACCAGGACAGAAGCTTTTAGGCTAGGGTTTGGTTTTATAGCCGTGCTGTAACTGTGTGTTCATAGCTGGTCTTCTATTACTAGTGACTCTTTTTTTTTAATTGTTATACAGAAAACATAAAATTTATAAACTTAACCAATTTTTAAGTGTACAGTTGAGTAGTGTTAAATACTACTGGTATCCAGTTTTGTTCAAGGATGCCTCAGTTGACGAGGGCTCAGGCTTCTAGTAAGGCTTTTGCTCTCCTGATAAAAGGAGAACTTGTTCATTGCCCTTTTCCTTTTTCTTTTAATGGAAAAAGAGTTCTGCTTGACATGAATGCCCAAATAAAAAAGAAAAACAATCAACCTGAAGATTTTTTAATCTGAGTATATCTTTTTTTGTCATTGTTAGAATACCACAGTTTCTTAGAATACCAGAAATAATTTCTATATTTACCATAACTGGTGTATTCAGTGTGATGTTCTATTTCTATTTAGTCTTCCTAAATTAACTCGATTAACCAATAAAATGCATGTCATTCAAGACAGAATAAACTCTTGAATATAACTGATAGAACCAGGATATGAATACAGGTCAGAAAAGAAAGTACTGTATATTTACACTCCATGAGTGGAATCTGGCATTAGTCTAGTAAAGTTTGGTACTTTGTAAGTATCTCCATATGAAGTATATTCAGAAGTTTCCATTTCCTCTGATAGATCTTTATGGTTATATACTTCTTTCTGTGCTTGCTCAAACCTGGAACCTAGAAGAATGACAAAAATTTAGAAAGATACCATGATGTAATAAGGTAGAGACTCATTCAACATGCTTCTATATGCCAGGTAAGATCTATTCCACATAAGATTCTACCACTTCCAGAGTAGATACCTTTATATCATATTTAACTGAAACCCTAAATGTCCCAGTTTCAGAGCAGATCCTACTTTATCACTACCATATTCTCTTTCCCATCACTACATGAAATTTCTGCAAAGACCTGGGTTTAAGGTTTGGTTCACAATTAACTGACTGTGTAGTTTGGGAAAAGTTACTTAACCTAAGTCTCAGTGTCCTCAACTATAAAAGGGATAATAATAATACATACCTCATGAAATTATGGTGAGACTTAAGTGTGATCGTGCATGTAAGGAATTTAACATTTACTTAGTGGTCCATAATTAACTACTAGCTAACAGGTCTTTATTCACAAAAGAGAAGATTTATCTCCCTAGTGCTTAGGTTTCCAAATCTCTGGTTTTGATTGCCCCATGCATTTGAGGAAGTGGCCCACATTCTCTTCTTGTTCAATGCCAACATCTTCAGGGCATCACCTTCCATTGACTTCAGTGATGCACATCTTCTCTATTTGATTTCACCTTGCCTTAATGAGCCTTCCAATATCCATGCTTTATCTTCCTATTTTTCACAGTAATCTCTTTTAACTCAGTCATTTATATTCTCTGCTTCCAATATTTTTATTAAGGTATCATTGATATAAAATCTTATGAAGGTTTCACATAAGCAACACTGTGGTAACTATATTCACCCATGTTATCAAGTCCGCTCCACCAACACTCCTTTGGAGTATCTTTCCATCAGCATAGTAAGCTACTGTAGAGTCACTACTTGTCTTCTCTGTGCTATACTGCCTTCCCCGTGACTGCCGTACATTAGGTGTGCTAATCATAATGCCCTTATTACCCTTCACCCTCTCTTCCAAGACACAAGTCCCACTCCCTTCCCTTTGGTAATGACTAGTCCCTTCTTGGAGGCTGTGAGTCTACTGCTATTTTGTTCCTTCAGTTTTCTGGTTATTTGCTTTTTGGGTGTTCAGACACATGAATTCTTTATATACTTTGGATGTTAACCCCTTATTGGGTATGTCATTTACGAATACATTCTCCCATACTGTAGGATATGCTTTTGTTCTGCTGATGGTGTCCTTGGCTGTACAGAAGCTTTTTAGCTTAATGTAGTCCCATTTGTTCATTTTCGCTTTTGATTCCTTTCCCCATGGAGATGCGTTGAGGATAAGGTTGCTCATGTTTATATTTAAGAGATTTTTGCCTATGTTTTTTTCTTAGAGTTCTACGGTTTCGTGACTTACATTCATGTCTTTGATCAATTCGAGTTTATTTTTGTGTTTGGAGTTAGACAATAATCAGTTTCATTCTCTTACATGTAGCTGTCCAGTTTTGCAAACACCAGGTGATGAAATGGCTGTCATTTTCCCATTGTATGTCCACGGCTCCTTTATCCTATATTAATTTTCCATATATGTCTGGGTTTATATTTGGGCTCTCTGTTCTGTTCCATTGATCTATGGGTCTGCTATTGTGCCAGTACCAAGTTGTCTAGATTACTGTGACTTTTTAGTAGAGCTTGAAGTTGGGGAGAATTATCCCCCAAACTTTATTCTTTTTTCTCAGATTTCTTTGGCTATTGGGGGTCTTTTGTGGTTCCAAATGAGTCTTAGAAGTATTTGTGCTTTTTGTTTCAGAATGATGTTGATATTTTTATAGGGATTGCACTGAATCTATAGATTGCTTTAGGCAGGAAGGCCATTTTGACAATATTAATTCTATCCATGAGCACGGGGTGTATTTACATTTGTTGGTGTCTTCTGTAATTTCTCTCATGAGTCTTAGAGTTTTCAAGGTATAGGTTTTTCACCTTCTTGTTTAGGTTTATTCCTTAGTATTTTATTCTTTTTGATGCAATTGAGAATGGAATTGTTTTCCTGATTTCTCTTTCTGCTATTTTATTGTTAGTATACAGGAATGCAACAGATTTCTGCATATTACTTTTGTATCCTGCAACTTTGCTGAATTCAGGTATTTTAGTAGCTTTGGAGTAGATTCCTTAGGGTTTTTTATGTACAGTATCATGTCATCTGCAAATAGTGACAGTTGAAGTTCTTTCTTACCAACCTGGATACCTTTTATAACTTTGTGTTGTCTGATTGCCATGGCTAGGACCTCTGGTACTATGTTGAGTAGAAGTGGTGAGCGTGGGCATTCTTGTCTTGTGCCCGATCCCAGAGGAAAAGCTTTCAGCTTTTTGCTCTTAAGTATGAAGTTGGCTTTGGGTTTCTCATATATGGCCTTTATTATGTTGAGGTCCTTCACCTCTATACCCTTTATGTTGAGGGTTTTTATCGTGAATGGATGTTGAATTTTGTCAAATGCTTTTTCAGCATCTGTTGAGATGATCATATGGTTTTTGTCCTTTTCAGTGCAGTGGATGATGTTTATAGATTTTTGAATATTGTACCATCCTTACATTCCAGGAATAAATCCCATTTAACCATTATGGATGATTTTTTTTGATGTTTTTTGAATTTGGTTTGCTAATATTTTGTTGACTATTTTTGCATCTATATTTGTCAGAGATATTTGTCTGTAATTTTCTTTTTTCATGGTGTCTTTGCCTGGTTTGGGTATTAGAATGATGCTGTCCTCAAAGAATGTGTTTGGAAGTATTCCCCCCTCTTCTTCTTTTTGGAATGCTTTAAGAGGATGTGTATTATGTGTTCTCTAAATGTCTGATAAAAATCAGGGATGAAGTTATCTGGTCCAGGATTTTGTGTTCTTAGGTAGTTTTTTGACTACCACTTAAATTTCACTGCTGGTAATTGGTTTGTTCAGATTTTCTGTTTCTTCCTTGGTCAGTCTTGTAAGGTTGCATTTTTCTAGAAAGTTTTCCATTTCTCCTAGGTTATACCGTTTGTTAGCATATAATTTTTCATAGTATTCTCCAATAATTCTTTGTATTTCTGTGGTGTCTGTAGTTATTTTTCTTTTCTCCTTTCTCATTTATGATTCTGTTTATGTGTATACACTTTCTTTTTTTCTTGATAAGTCTGGCTAGGAGTTTATCTATTTTATTCTCTCAAACTACAAGCTCCTGGTTTCATTGTTTATTTCTCTGGTTTTATTCTTGTTAATTTTATTTATTTATGCTTTCATCTTTATTATGTCCCTCCTTTTACTGACTTTGGGTCTCATTTGTTCTTCTTTTTCTTGTTTCATTACCTTTGAGTATAGACAGTTCATTTGGGATTGTACTTTCTTGAGGTAAACCTGTATTGCAATAAATCTTCCTCTTAGACCTGCCTTAACTGTGTCCACAGATTTAGGGTTTTGATTTTTTGTTTTCATTTGTCTCCATATATTTCTTGATCTCTGTTTTTATTTGATCATTGATTCATTGATTATTTAGGAGCATACAATTAAGCCTCTATGTGTTTGTGGGCTTTTGTTTTCTTTGCATAATTTATTTCTAATTTCATACCTTTGTGGTCTGAGAAGCTGGTTGGTACAATTTCAATCCTCCTGAATGTGAGGCTATTTTTGTGGCCTAATATGTGATCTTTTCTTAAAATGTTCCATGTGCTCTTGAGAAGAATGTATATCCTGTTGCTTTTGGGTTGACTGTTCTTTAGATGTGTGTTAGGTCTATCTGTTCTAATGTGTGTTTCACTGTCTCTGTCTCCTTACTTACTTTCTGTCTGGTTGATATGTCTTTTGGATTGTGTGGTGTGTTGAAGTCTCCTAAAATGAATGCATTGCATTCAATTTCCTCTTTAAATCTGTTAGTATTCGCTTCGCATATTTAGGAGCTACTTCGCTGTTTGCATAAGTATCTATAATGTTTATATCCTCTTGTTGGACTGACCCCTTTATTTTTATGTAATTTCATTCTTTCTCTCTTGTTACTTTCTTTGTTTTGATATCTATTTTGACTAATGTAAGTACTGTAACTCCTGCTTTTTCTCCCTGTTATATGCATGAAATACCTTTTTCCATCCCTTCACTTGTAGTCTGAGTATGTCTGTGGGTTTGAAGTGAGTCTTTTGTACACAGCATACAGATCGGTCTTTTTTTAAATCCGAATTGTAACTTTGTGACTTTTGATTCGTGCATTCTGTCCATTTACATTTACGATGACTGTCTATAGATATTTACTTATTGCTATTGCAGGCTTTAGGTTCATGGTTACAAATGGTTCAAGAGCGGCTTCTTTACTAACAGTCTAACTTAACTCGCTTATTATGCTACATCAAACACAATCTAAAAGTTCTTTTTTTCCCCTGTTTCTTCCTCTACCACTCTTTATATATTAGGTGTCATATTCTGTGCTCTTTGTGTATCTTTTGACTGACTTCATGGGTATTTGATTTAGTTTTGGATTTACTTAGTAGTTAATTGGTCTACTTCTTTTACTGTGTTTCATTTTCTCTGGTGACAGCTATTTAGCCTTAGAAGCACTTCCATCTAGAACAGTCCCTTTAAAATACGTTGTTGAAATGGTTTATGGGAGGTAAATTCCCACAACTTTTGCTTATATGGAAATTGTTTAATCCCTGTTTCTAATTTAAATGATAATCTTACCAGGTAGAGTATTCCTGTTTGGAGGCCCTTCTGTTTCATTGCACTAAATATATCATGGCACTCCCTTTTGGCTTGTAATGTTTCTGATGAGAAGTCTGATGACAGCCTGATGGGTTTTCCTGTGTATGTGATATTTTTTCACTCTCTGGCTGCTCTTAGTACTCTGTTCTTGTCCTGGATCTTTGCCATTTTAATTATTATATGTCTTGGTGTTGTCTTCCTTGGTTCCCTTGTGTTGGGAGATCCCTGCACTTCCATGGCCTGAGAAAGTATGTACTTCCCCAGATTGCAGAATTTTTTAGCAATTATTTACTCAAAGACACTTTCTATCAAATTTTCTCTCTCTTCTTCTTCTGGTACCCCTGTAATGCGAGTATTGTTCATTTGGACTGTTTGCACAGTTCTCTTATTATTCTTTCCTTCCTAGAGATCCTTTTTTCTCTCTTTGCGTCAGCTTATTTGAATCCCTGTTCTCTAATTTCCGTTTCATTTACCATCTCCTCTACTTCATCTAATCTACTTTTAAATCACTTCATTGCATGTTTCACTTCATATCCTGTAATTTTCAAAATTTCTATATTTCTTGAAGTCCTCCCTAAAATCTTGAATATTTTTCTGTAGCTGCATGAGCATGCTTATGATTTTTAATTAGAAATCTTTAATAAGAATATTAGAGCTGATTGCTTCTCTGAGCCCTCTTTCTTGTGTTGAGAGATTGTTGTGTGTATGAGATTCTTTTTCCATTTTATATTTTTAATGATTACTATGGAATAATAACTTTGTCTAGGTAGCTTCCTCCAGTGCCCAGAAGCTGTACTCTCTGGATCTTTCCAGCACCTGGAGTTATGGCAGCATGTTGCACAAACAGTGCTGACAGCTGCCATGAAGAAAGAACTCTTTCCTACTTTCTGGCTGCAGTGTCTGCCTCCATTACCAGTGCCAGTGGGACAAGCACACATGCAGAAGCCTCTGTGGTATGTCTCTGTAGGTGCTGTAGGTGTGGCCACCCTCTGGTCTGGCATAATGCTGGGCACAGCAGGTTTGTGAACTGGTGCCCACCAGAAAGAAGGACTGGCAAGTATGTACTACAATGGGGGCCAGGGGAATGAAGTGCCTGAAGCTCTTGATAGTTTCCAACATACTGAGCTGAGTGTGCCCAGACGATTTGTCCACCTGTCCTTTCTCCTAAGCAGCAAGCTCTGTGTAATCGTTGCCCCTTTAGCAGCCCTCTCACTGTTAGGACATCTTTCAAAATGTCAGACTTTCTTTTGACTTGGAGCAGCCAGTTGCGGGTGCCTGTTCTCCAAAAGTGACTGGAATCTCAGTCTCTCTGAATATTCCACCTTTCTTTGCTTTCCATCCCCTCTTATCTCCAGAGGACCACATAATGTGGGTTTGTGCTCCTGGAGCAAATCTCCAGGGCTGAGTGTTTAGCAGTCCAGGGCTTCTTCTCTCTCACTGCTCCATTTGTCTTCTTCCCACATGTGAGCTGCAGTCGGGGGAGTGCTTCTGTCCCACCGGATCATGACTTTGCTACTTTACCCTTTTCAGTGAGGTTTTCCCCAAGGTGTAGGCAGTCTGTAGCAGTCTTCAGGTTGCTCTTAAAGAATTAGTTGTTTCGCTGTATTTTCGTGTATATGTGGTTTGGAGGAGGTTTCTGCCTCTTCTCATGCCAGCATTTTTTTCCTGGTCTCTCCTTCCATTTTTATACTTGTCATTTCTTAATGTTTTTATCTGCCATTGAGAACCTACTCTGTGCTACACGTTGGATATTCATAATCAAACAAAACATACAACTCCCTGTCCTCAAATGAAGATGATTACCTTAATATGTTCTCTAGAAGACCATCATCACTATGAACCTCCCAAAGTGGAAACCACAGTGTTCAAAGTACAGGCAAGAGGTCAGTGTTGCAGGCTTGTGAGTGGGTGGGATGTCATCAGGGTGTAAAGCTAGGCCAGAGCCAGAGTAAGAAGGCTGTGATAAAGTTGAGATTTTATTCCAAATGCAACTGAAGATGATGAGAGGCAGCAGTAGTAGTCATCATTAAGAGCATAGGTTCTAGAGCTAGCCTACTTTAATTGAAATCCTGACCCTCACAGGAATTGACTATGTAACTTTGAGCAAGTAGCTTGAGGTTCCTTTTTTTTTGCTCCTTTGTAAAATGCAGATAATGGACCTGTCTTGTTGGGTTGTTCTGAAGATCAAATTAGTTAATTTTACAAAGCTCTTTAAGACAGCATTTCCAAATTATAACTGCTAAAGAAGATTTGGTTAAATAAGTGTTATGTTTTAATTTCACTGCTTTAAATTTGTAAAAGATCACTATATTATGTGGGGAATGGATTAGAAGAGTATCAGTTTGGAGGCTGGTATAGAAGCTTGCAGTGGGTGATGGAAAATTTGTGGTGGTGGCCATGAGTTGGAAATAAGTGAGTAGGTTAAGGCTAAGGATAGCTAACATTTATAGAGTACAGGTAATGTGCCAGGCACTAATCAAAGCTCTTAACATGTATTATCTCTTACTATGTCACAACCTATGAGCTAGGTATTATTGGTATTGTCCTTTTACAGATGAGGAAACTGAGTTAGTAATTTGCTCAAGATGATACAGCTCCAGTAAACAATAGAGCCAAAAATAAAACCAGGCAGTCTGAATCAATATTCCACCAAGGTAACGTCTCCACATACTGCCCCTCTCCAAGGGTCACAGTCCAGAGCTAATACACTCAGATTGCACGGTAACCATAATTAGGATTGGCTATGTTAGAGTTCCTAATATTTCTGGGTATGGCAGTGTGCTTCTTCAACATGCTATCACTTTCAGCTTCTCAGTATTGTGGAACACTTGTGGATCAAAGGGGCATAGAACCTAAAAGATATTTCTAAGATTTTGAAGCATTTATTTTGCCAGGTGAAGTTTTCTCATTGAAAATCATGACTGAAACCATGAGATTTGCAACTTATTTTTAAAGAGGATTAATTTTTTAACTGTTTTATCTAACCCTAAATAAAATAGAAAATTTCATTCTACTCCCAAATAATAATCTTACCTAAATAACACGGAAAATTAATCTATATTCATGTACAGTGCAGGGTGGTGAAATGTTAGTTGCTTAGAAATCTGTACAGGTGTAAGATGTATCATTTTTGTGCACAAGGATTCCCATAAAGGATTGCTAAAAATCACCTACTTTTGAAGTTAGCTGAAGAGTTGCTTGTAGCAATTTCTTTCCAGTGGGAAATATACCTAAGCAAATTATAAGATCATTCATTAAGTTAAATGGATTTATTAGAAGTAATAAATCGATTAATCAGTACATGCTTAGGCTACTTCTACAAGTCCTCTTTCTAAAATTCACTGTTATAACCTGAATCTAATACAATATTTTATATCAACTACAATTAAAAAAATAAAGGATATTAAGTACAGAAAAAATATTACATAAAATGAAATAAAATTCCACTTTATGAAATTTTAGATTAATTTTGACAGATTCACTAATCCAAGTGTTTACTTTTCATGACTTTCCCACCCCTACGTAGCACTCACACACTAATGCAGCCACCAAAGACAAGGAGTTGGAGAAACAGTTGTAGAAATGGTGCCCAACATCTACCATACAAGGGCCCACTGGTCTTCCTCCAGCTCACCTCTCCTCATTTTATCCTATACAACTCCTGTAAGATCAGATCTTCAACTGAGTGCTAAGATGTTAGTTAACTTACAGATTAAAAGTACGGAAGTAAAATAAACTGAGAAAAAAAGTCAGGGGAAACAACAAGAACAAACTCCTCTTTGTCCTGAATTGCCAGACAACCCATCTCCCACACATCACTGGAGATTTAGTGTGATTTGTGATCTCAGGGCAATGGTGTGTCTTTGCTGTGTCCAATAAACATAGGAGATTACATCTAAGTGAAACACGTGCAGCCACCTCAGTTCCCTAAACAGAGGCTAAAATAGGGAGATAAGGGTAGCCAAGAAGTGGTATACAATGGAAGGACAAGGTATGGTGAGCGGCTATGAGGGAAAGCCCCAAGGGACACGTTTCCTGTGACTTATTCCATTTCATATTAAGCTCTGAATCCCCTGTCCCAAGCCTGCTTTCTCTCAGCTGTACCCAGAAAATCAGGTAAGGAGTTGGTCCTAGCAGGTGCTGAAAGGGCGCTGGCAGAGAAAGGACGAGGAGAATTAGAATTGTCATGAATTTAGAAAATGTTATTTTTCAAGTATTTATTCCATTTAAATTATTTGTACTTTTGTTAACTCTGATCCTGAAGTGTGTGGTTATAGGAAGGTATATATTATCCACCAGTATTTAATTGTGATAAAATGTTAAGCATACAGTTGACTCCTTGATACTGCTACCTCTTGTTGCTCCCAGAACTTATTCTATGGCTTCACATGGGATACTGCTGGGTCACTTTTAAAGGAAAACAGGGGGCATCACAGTAGATTATATAAACTCCTTCCAGGATCTCTTAGTAGATTATTCAATCTGGCTTGATCTTAGATGTAAGCAGAATTTTTGCTTTCAGTGGTTGCTGAGGAGCACATGGAAGAGCTGGCTGACAATCACCCTTCTTCCTTGGATTTACATACTGAAATGTTTTCATTCCACCTTCAAGGAAGGAACAAATATAAAGGACCTTTGGTCAATTTTATGCTAAGCCCTGGAATTCTGAGGCAAAGACCTTATTTAAGGCTAATCGCTGACCCTGCTTTACCTGAGATTAGGACATGAATGTATTCAATTGTTCAAAAAGAACTTCTCATAAAGAACATACCAGCTGTAACCAATATGAAATCTAAATTTTACAAAAAGGAGCAACAGTCCAATAGCATTGCTATGCTGCTTATAGCATAGAACAGACCTCTCCTTATTATGAGGCTTTTGGAATTTTTTTTGACAAAATAATTACAGAATAAAGCATATGGGATCTACATAGATCTCTCAAAGGTATATATTTAACATCTTAATGGCCTGGGAAAAGTCCCTAGCCAGAGAGGCCACTGTCTTAGATATGAAAGGAGAAGCTTCAGACCTAGAAACTACCCATAACACCCAGAGGAAAAGAGCTCTCACCAAAAGGGTTTAAGAATATCATGAAATTAATTAAGGTTTCCCACTGGGTGACCACTTAACAGGTTATGTCAAAATTCACTTGCAGTTTGAAAAATGAAAATCCTAGAAGAGGAACATCCATCTTGATAGAGAATATGTCCCTGCAGATCCAGCAGGATGAATGTTAGCAAGAGTCACAGCTTGTGGCATTTTGGGTGACTAATGATGGTGATGCATGGGGACTGTTTTACGTTCTGAGTACCTGCAGTGACCTACCTCTGCATTCTGCAGAAATTCCAACATACTCAACACTGTCCTTGAGTCCAGGAGTGAGGTTGGCTCTATTCTAAAAATTATAATAATATTGTGGATATTGTTACAGTATGCCTCTGAAGACTGGGAGATGCACATGGCTTCCTCTCAGGAGGGCATTCATCTGTCATAACAAGGAGCTAGCCAAAGGCCTTTCGGGGAAAAATGGTTTGTGGGTATTATGGCTTCTTTCTTTGGATGTTATTTCTTTCATTATTATTACCATATGTATTTACTCAGTGCCCCAGAAACCACAGATGTGCTGTCTACAGGAAATCCTAATCTAGCATCTGGACAAAATATTTGGGTTATTGAATCATAATAATCTATTTACTATTTTTATAACATAATATTTTAGAACATCTCCTAGGGATAATTAGTTCTTTATTCTTTCTTATAGTTCCCTTTTTTGGATTTTATTTATTTAGTTGTTTTATTAAGGGGTCATTGATACACTCCTATGAAGTTTTCACAAGAAAAACAGAGTGGTTACTACATTCACCCTTATTATCAAGTCCCCCTCATACCTCACTGCAGTCACTGTGCATCAGTGTAGTAAGATGCTGCAGAGTCCCTACTTGTCTTCTCTGTGCTAAATGGTCTTCCCATGATCCAACACAGACACCATGTGCACTAATCATAATATCCCTCAGTCCCCTTCTCCCTCCCTACCCACACGCACTCCTCCACCCCTCACTTTTTGTAACCACTAGTCCCTTCTTGAAGTTTGTGAGTATGCTGCTATTTTGTTCCTTCAGTTTTGCTTTGTTGTTACACTCCACAAATAAGGGAAATCATTTTGTATTTGTCTTTCTCTGCCTGACTTATTTCACTGAGCATAATACCTTCTAGCTACATCCACGTTGTTGCAAATGGTAGGATATGTATCGTTCTTAGGGCTGAGTAGTATTCCATTGTGTATATGTACCATCTCATCTCTATCCATGCATCTACTGATAGACACTTAGGTTGCTTCCATATCTTGGCTATTGTAAATAGGGCTGCAGTAAACATAGAGTTGCATATGTCTTTATGAATCTGAGAACTTGTTTTCCTTGGGTAAATTCCTAGGAGTGGAATTCTCAGGTCAAATGGTATTTCTATTTTTAGTTTATTGAGGAACCTCCATACTGCTTTCCACAATGGTTGAACTAGCTTACATTCCCACGAGCAGTGTAGGAGGGTTCCCCTTTCTCTGCATCCTCGCCAGCATTTGTTGTTCCTAGTCTTTTGGACGTTGGTTATCGTAACTGGTGTGAAGTGATATCTCATTGTGGTTTTAATTTGCATTTCCGTGATAATTAGCGATGTGCATTGCATTCTAATTGTAATAGCCCTTTTTCCACATTATGCCATCAAATCCCATTCAAACAGGTAAACACTAACCAGTTCTGTTATGCACTGTATTTAAATAGATAAGGCTAGAATATAACAGTTGTTTTTAATTTTCCAAAAGAATTTATTTTGGAACTAGAGTATTTGTTGTTCTAATATTAAATTGTTTGTGTTGAGGGGCCTCTGAAACCAGTGAGGGACAGGAATAACCACTATAAATATCTATGTGCCCAACACAGGAGCAACAAAATATGTGAAACAAATACAAGCAGAATTAAAGGAGCAAATAGTGATTCTATAGTATCTTACTACCCGGATGGACAATGATTATAATGAGGACTTGATAATGAGTTATGCAGTAAACATAGTGTTTTCTCATGTGGTTGTATATTAATGGTGCCATAAAGGAAAAAATAAATAAATAATGTACAGCATAATCCATATAAATTGATTGCAGAGGTAGTAGAAAATGGTATGTTATTTTAACCTGCATTTGTTTGATAATAAAATAGAAATTTTGAATGCTCATTGTTTATTTCTCTTTCTTTAAAAAATTGTGTGTTTCTCCTTGCCTGTTAGGGTATCGATCTTTGTCTTTCTTACATGTAATTGTATTTATCTCAATGTACAGTATGAGTTAGGGATCAAAGCTTCTTACCCATTCCCCTTATAGTAGTTCAACAGTTTTCATTATTGAGGAATTTTAGGGGATTTCAACACACCACTCACTCCAAAGGACATATCAACCAGACAGAAAATAAGTAAGAAATCAGAGGTACTGAACAGTATATTAGAACAGTTGGACCTAACAGACATCTACAGAACACTAAACCCCAAAGCAAGAAGAATATACTTTCTTCTCAAGGGCACATAGAACACTTTCAAAAACAAATCATATATTAGGCCACAAAAAGAGCCTCAGTATATTAAAAAACATTTAAATTGTACCAACTAGCTTCTTAAACCACAAAGGTATGAAACTAGAAATAAATTATGCAGGGAAAACTAAAAAGCCCCAAAACATGGAGAAATTAGCATTTTCCTGAATAATCAGTGGATCAATGACCAAATAAAAACAGAGATCAAGCAATATATGGAGTCAATTGACAATAGTTCAACACCACAAAATCTGTGGGATGCAATAAAGGCTGGGAGAGTATTTTTGTAAATGACATATCCAACAAGGGGCCAACGTCCAAAATATATAAAGAATTCACATGCCTCAACACCCAAAAAACAAATATGTGGCTTAAAAATGGGAGAAGGATATGAACAGAGAAATATCCAAAGAAGAAATTCAGATGGTCAATAGGTACATGAAATGTGCTAATTGTAGTGGGGGTGGGGGGGAATATGGGGAAGGCAGTATAACACAGAGAAGGGAAAACAAGAAGAAACATAAGTGAAATGTCAATGAAAGAGAAATACTGTTGCTCTCACATGAGGACTCCATAAAGGCTGGACTCGGAAACAGAGAACAGGGCTGGGATGGGAGCAAGCTGGGGTAACAGGAGATGGGGAAGGGGGTAAAAAGGGGCAACCCCCCGTTACAAGGTAAAGAATCCCTAGCAGGTGTGTTTGTAGGTCAAGGCGAACAAGACAAGGCCCATCCTGGGGCCTCATCCCCACTCGGGGGGGACTGCCGTGGGTGCCTCACTAGGGTGGATTGTTAGATGATTTTCAGAATCTTTGCTGATTTGACAGGTGAGAACTTGTATCTCATTTCAGTTTTCATATTTTCATTGAAATTTGAATACTAAAAATTTTCAGTTAACTATTTTGATTTCTTCTTTGATGAAATAATGTTTTTATCTTCTGCCTGCTTTACATAGCAGTATTAGACTTCCTTGATTGTAAGAAATCTTTATATAAAGGAATTAACATATATTGATTATAAATACTTTCCCTGTTTGGCCTTTATCTTAAAATTGTTTTCATAGAGAAGAACTCATTATTGAGTAGTCTCTCTATTGAGGTTTGCTTCAAGAGTTCATTTGTGCCCAGGGACCTTGATGAGCAGAAGGGTTATTCCAGTGATATCTAGATTTAAAAAAGGGCCATTTTTAAATTTAACTATTTAAAATAGATTGGAACTTAGCCTAAGAAAATACATGACATTTGGATAAACATTTATATTTAAACCTGTTCATCGCAGTGTGATACTAAAATCATAAATGATGTAATGTTTAGCAGTAAGAGAATTAAACAAATTAAGATTTATCTGTTTGAGAAGTATGATGAAGCCATTAAAATTTTCTCAAACAAATACATGGTAAACTAAATATCGCATGTTTTAATTTTCATGTCTTTGAAACTTGGGCAGTAAAATGTCTTATTAGCATTTATATTTCCTTTTTCTGTTGTATTGAGTTATATTTGGTATATATAACATTGTATTAATTTAAGTTGTACAACATAATGATTTGAGATATGTATATATTTT
>JAVSCE010002441.1:0-31409 GCA_032199065.1 Smutsia gigantea
TGTGGTTTGTCCTGTGTGCTTTTTCTGCAAGCCATTTTATTCTCTCAGAACTCTGGTTTGCTTATTTGTAGAACACGCAAGGAGAATGAGTATATTTCACTTTTTAGCACATTCATTCATGTATTCATTTGTTCAATATTCCTTGAATGCCCACTGTTGTAGATGTTGGGAATGTAGCTTACAAGGGAAAGAGTCCTGGCTAATTCTCCCAGCAATACCCTGACCCAGACTGGAGGACTTTGGAGGCTGTGTTTCAAGTGACATCACTAGTGATGATGTCATGGGCTGAATCATGGGCCAACGGTTTGGTCCTCTTGCCAGGTGGTGGGCTTTTTAAAGAATGCAAACTCACTATTATTCCCTTGAGGAGCTGGGAAATCCTTCTACATCTGGCGAAGTGAAATCTTGTAGTTGAGATCAAGGCGGTTCTTGTTTCCTTTTGCTCTTGATCACACATTAAGATCCAGAGATTGAGCCACTCATAGAAACATTATATATATTCTTGCAAGGACAAAACTTGTTTATAATCTCAGATTATCCTGTCTAATGCTCATTGACCTGATTTGAGCTTTCACTTTCTGGTTCATCTTCTGTATTAGCTTCCAGAGCTCCCTACCAATGGGATTGTAAGCAGGAAGGAGATCTAAATGTGCATCCCCAGACGCTGAGTAGGTGTACGCTCAGTACAGTGCAAAAGAAGACACACTCTGTGGAGCTCACTCTTTTGCATTTGGAAGCTATCTAATTTCACACTCCCTTGTCTTATGAGTAGGATGTTTGGCAGTTTTATTCTGCCTCTACCTGCCTTGAGGGGAACAATTTAAACAATGCATTACTTTCTGGTATTCATGTTATCATACCAAAAAATCTTTCCATGGCAGTGGGAAACTGCTACAGTTTGCCCATTATTTACTCTCCTTCTCTTCCTAATTCACATTTCTCCCTCTCTGATTAGGCAAGTTCGGCTTATTCAAGAAACAAAGCTGAAAGTAAAACCAGCCTTTGTGGATCATTTAGTGAAGGTTGAGGCAGTAGAACAGAGGCAGAAAGAGGGATTGAAGGTAGAAATTGAAATGCCTACTCTGTCTTTGGGTGAGGGGCTAGCCAGATGGTATTGTGATGAGGAGTTACAATATGAATTCGTGTTACTGGAGGAGTAGGCATGGGTCATCACACAGTTACTATTATTATTATTGTGCCTGAAATTCATGGCATTACCAGGAGAGGTCCACAGACATATGTAACAACCCACGCCTGAGGAGGAGCCGAGAGAGGCTGCTGTAGTACATGTCAGACAACTTGTGTGTGTGTGTATGTGTGTGTGACAGAGAGAGAATGGGTGAGGAGAGAGAACTTTTATTCTAATATTGGTAAAGTGGTTAGATAGTCTGTAATTGATAAATATAAGAGAGGAATGTAGCAGAGAACAAGACTAAATGAAATAAAATACCTCATTACAAGTTAAATGCCTGTTTTTGTACTTTGAGATGGTATCTATTACTGCTGGGCTTACTACAGCCTTCCGTTGTCAGGTTAACCAGTCAGTGGCCCAGCATTACTCAGGAGGATCACTGGCCATCTTTAAATAAATAAATTAATCCCTGCTGCAACTCACTGTGGAATATCTTCTCAGAGTTATGCAAATGAGAAAACTCCCAACCACAAATCATTGCTTGCAGATCACAGAATCCAATTAAGGGTTGGATTCATACCTCACCTGTGCTTGCTCTAGAGCCCAAGTGCTTCTCTCCTGAAGAAGGAGCTCTAACGGGCACCTCAGTATGTGGTCCCCATATACCACTCAGTGTATATTTTGGCAGGTAATTCAAAACATTTTCCACATCTGAAGAAAAACCATTCAGTCCTTTCCACCTGATGTGGCAAGTCAGGCAGAATATGTGATTTTATTTATTTAGATGAGTGACTTCTGATTTCAGAACTTTCTAATAGCTGCTTACAATCAAAATGGCAGGAGTGACAAGTACCTCTGGAGCTCAGCATTCAGAGCAACACTAAGATCTCACCAACACCACCCTGAGAACCAGTTGTCAGGATATTTCCCGAGGTCAAGAGCTACTTGATAGTTTCTTTGAATTCTTGGCTATCAAAATTTGGGGCGTCTTCAATTTGTGTGTCCTGCAGCCAAAAACCCATTCTTTCCATCTTTGCGTTGGAATCCAGAAGTAAGGAGGCTAGATATTCCATCATTCCTAAACATTTTTGAGTAAAAAGAAGGTGGTTATGGTATGTGCACAACTAGGTTTCAGATAGGGATGGTAGTGGGGTAAGGGAGTGGACAATCACACCTGGCTCTCTTTCACTTAGAAAGTGGGGTAGGAAAATCCATTGAAATATTAAATTGTGCTTTGTTCTCGCTCTGTTTTTGCCTCTTGGGTTCCAAGAAGGTTTGCTAGCCCGATTGTTTCCTCTGTATTGGGGAGATTTATGTCACAGGGCTAAGTGCTCCGCTTCCCCTTCTGCTTTTTGTTTTCAAAAGTCACAGCAGGGAGGGTTAGGAGTTGGGGAGAGAGCTGCATTTTCTTCCACCACTGATTATGAAAAATTTCAAACATATGGCCAAATTGAAGGGATTTTACAGTGAATACCCATTACCCACCATCTATATTTTACCATAAACATTCTACCCCCTACACTTGCTGCATCACATTTGTCCAACCATCTCTCCACTCGATTGCTGCATATTTTGGAAGCAGATGTTACAAGAGCATAAAGAAAAGAGGGAAGCCTGTCCAAGGCTGGGAAGGGTGATGGTCTGGATCTTTGCATGCAATGGAGGCTTATGGCTCTGGCTTTCACAGGGTCCAAGAAGTGGAAAAACCCAAGAGGACCGTGGCTAGGAAATATGCAAGGGAAGCAGGCCCCCGGCACTGGGGTGCCCAAATGGGGCACAGACATGGCAGATTTGCCTTCCGGAAACTGTGGAGGCTCCAATATTGGTGGCAGTGAGCTTGGCTTGAAGAAATGCCCTGGCCTTCAGTGACCTTAGAGCTCTTTATCAAATCCCTGGGGCCACTTGAACAACTATCAGGAGTCAGGAAGAGGGAAATCCCTAATGACTGAGATCGTTTTTCTTCACTAGGGTTGGAAGGGGAGCTCAGTGTTAAATGCGATTTTATTTCTGAAGAATAATGTACTTTTATTTGGGCACCTGGGTCTACAGAGTCCAGTTCACTCCTGTTATAAATCTATTTGTGTATGGAACCTTCATCTAGGGCTGTTTTTGAACAATTATATGATACAAGGAAAAAAGGATAGTTGAAGCTGTTTCTCCACCTTTCTGGTAAGCAGTGCTTCCAACATCTTAAGAATTGAAGGAAGGGCCTTTGAGGGTGTTGCCTGCTTCTGCTTGCTTAATTCAGAACTACAGTCACCTAAGTTCAGTCTTCAATTTAATGTTCCCTTTTAACCAGGGCAATTATTTTTTTTCATTATCTACCTGCAACCTCCCACTTAAGGGGGACAGGAAGTGGAATTCAAAGTGTATCAGCGGGAGGGGGTGCATCAAAGCAAGAAACAATGAGCTGCGATTGGCATCCAGATTTCCACTGGATAAAAGATGTCAAATTAAGTGTTTCTTCACAAAGAGTGGGAAATTATATCAATTTTCATTCTTTGGTCCCACTTTCCTGTTTAGGAAGCAATCCTGTTCAAAGAAACTGTCCCTTTAGAATAAAGCATTTTAGGCTCCATTTTGTCCTAAGCCCCAAATACATGTTTGACTGTGAGATGTGATATAGAGGCTGGCTGGATTAATGGATCTCTTCACATCTAGGGATGCTATTTGAATCATATTGTTATGAAGCCAGGAGAGATAAAGTCTTTGGTGGCTCAGCTAAGCATCTCTGATCTATGTTCTATAATAAATCACACAATGGGGGGACTGATGCTTTAGCTAAGGCCCTGGATTTCAATCTGTGCTTGCTTCTCATTTCCTTTCCAAGTCCCTATTTTCCCATTAAGGGATAGCATCAGATTTAGAAGCAACCCCACTGTTGGCCTGTGTGGGGGGCTGCTCTGTTGTGTGTGAGCAGATTTTGAGCTGTACCTGAGAAGATAAGGAAGGATTGGGCAAGAAGCTGCAGAGACCTCAAGATTAAACTCAGTTGCATGAACGGCAGGAGCAGTGAGACTGAAACAAGCTGACTGCTAACCCAGATGTGATCCTGTGCCAGCTGTGGGCAGAGGGGCAGGCCCTCTAGCCATGGAGTCTCCCCTGCCCTCTGGTCTTTGGATTTTAGGATATAGCCATAAGCAAGAACTTTATGCTGCTTGATAAATACAGAAGCAGGTTGAATTAAAGAGAGATGAGCTAGGCTTTGTTATTATAAAATTGATAAGATTAGCAGAGAACTTAATCTAGAAAGTGCCCCTTTTACATTGCCCTCTAATATAGCCTGGGCCTTTATGGTCACCATAGGTAGACAAAGTACCCAGCATAGTACCTGGCACAGCAAAATCCCTCAATTAAATGAACAAATGAACGAATGATCTAGTACTCAAAACCAAGACACCCTAGACCTCCCTGGACATCCAAGACCTCTCTCCAGTTAGAGACCTCATATTTTCATCCTTTTTTTGTTTGGCTGGATTTCTTAAAAGAATGTCTAAAGAACCATGCTTTGTTCAGAACATTTTTCTTCAAACTTGTTTGGTAAAAGTCAGGCTGGTCTACCTGGTAGCACAAGGTGTTATCACCAAAGTGACTGCTTGGGCTTGGGAGCCTGCAGACCGGCCTCACTTCTCCATCAGGCACAATTGGCACAGGGCCCAGGGCCCACGGTACTTTCAGGGCCCATGAAAATGTTTTAATTTTTTTTTAATCAGAAGAAAAAAGGAAGTTTTCAGTCAAGAAATGTGTCTGAATATCTAATATTTCTATATTCATCTTTTTAACAGTGAAGTCATAAAATATAATTTTTAATATTTTTATATGGAGAAAGGTGCCTATGAGGGCAGAAGTGTCTAGGGTCACAGACATCAAAATGTGGCCCTGACTCCACATTCTCCTTTGGTAAGTAGCAAGTGAGAATTAATGTATTAGTTTGCTAGGGCTGCCATAACAAACACCATAACCTACATGGCTCAAACAACAGACATGTATTGTCTCACAGTTCTAGAAGCTAGAAGTCTAAGATCAAAATGTCATTAGGGGTAGTTTCTACAGAGAAGTGTGAGGAAATAATGTATTCCTGGCCGCTGTCCTTGGCTTGTGAGATGGCCATCTTCTTCCTGTGACTTCACATCATTTTCTTTCTATGTGAGTCTCTTTTTTCACATGGCATACTTTTTAAAAAGACACCAGTCATGTTGGATTAGGACCCACCTTAATCGTGTCATCTTAACTAATGATATCTGCAACTACTCTGTTTTCCCAAAGTAGCCCACATTTTGAGATACTTGGGGTTAGAACTTCAACATATGAATTTGGGGGGGACACAATTCAGCCCATAACAGGTAGTGACAGTAACTGCCCAGGGTAGGGGGATTTGGTACAGAAGGGAGGGTAGACAGCCTGGAAGCTGGAGGACAGAAGAGGGCTTTCGAAGGATGGGATGAAGAAAGGAGGAGAGAGATGTGGGGTGTGCAGAAAGAGGAGAGCTGGAGACGGCATGAGCAAAAGGGTCACAGGTGCGTTGTAGAGCATGACCTTGGGGGACACAGAGGAGGCCAGCTTGCCAAGTATTGGGGGAGTAGCACACGGAGGGTTGGATGCTGTGGGTTTTGCCCTGGAAAAGCCCTGAAGATGAGCTAAGTAGGACCACTGGATGTTGCTGTGATTCCTGATTGCAGCTACCCTTCCCTCATGTCTACCTAAACTGACCAGCTCCAGGAGATTTAAGAACCCAAAGGCTCACTCTTGTTTTAAAAGCTGTTGGTTTGTGATACAAACGTTCTCAGCTTTTTTTCTCATTTGGGGGCAACATCTAAGGGAAACGCCTTTACTCTCTATTTCATCTACTCATTGCATTTTTCCCCTTGAAAATACTTGAACTTATTGAAAACAATTGAGGCCCCAAAGGGTTGACAAAGAGAGTCAGCCTATTATTGATAACGTTGAAATATGAATTAGTCCGTGTGTGTTATTACTTAGTTGGCATATTTCTATATATCTATATCTATATCGCTCCTATATTTCAGGCATAGTGAGAGGGAACAGAAACCTTAGTCTGTCTCAGCTTTCAAATAAAGCTCAGTCCCTTTGGAAAAACATCTGGGACTAATGTGGCTGCTAAAATTGTTACCTCACACACACCAGTTTCATTTGCTCTTTCATGATGAAAATTTTCCCCTGTTAGTTGCCCAGATCCACACGTATATTATTCAGGATCTGATGAAGCATGGGCACCATTTGTGCCCACATCCTCTGAAAACCACTTTAAATGGATTTCCAGAGTCTTTAAAAATAGGCTGGGTTCTGGCAAGGTTTACCAGCATAGGAGGGAGAAATTCAACAACTTAGCTTTTAGAAAATAGTTTCAATTTTAACCTTCTCTTCCTACTTTTACGGCTTTATACATCTCAGGATATCAATAGAGCTAATGGTCTGGATTTCCTATTTTTAAAAAATACATTCAAACTGTCTGATTTAAATTCTTCAACTACAAAAACCTGTCTTCTGTATTGTTCTGATTTCCTGAAAATGCTTAGTCCTGTGTTTTCTTGGCAAACCAGTTTGTGGTACTCACTGAACCTCCCCAAATGCCAACTGGACCACTCCTTAATTATTTCAACTGTGACCCCTGGGACTCCACTGAGTACTAGTTTGCTTCACATCCAGTGGGGACATTAGAGTAAGTTGCTTCTCAATGGCTGTCAAGCACATTGCCATGGCAATAGAGCTCTACTGGTCAGCTGGAATGGAAGTTGTGCAGTTCTGCCAGCAGTAATTCTTAGACGTTGTGTGCCACAGAAAGAATCATCTGGGTACTTGCTAGAAATGCTCACTCCCAGACCCCATCCTCAAGCATTCTGATTCAAGAAGTTTGGGGTGAATCTAATCTGTATTTATACCCATCTTTCCATGTGATGACCATTCAAGTGGCCCACAGAATGCCCCACAGTCAGAAACACTGTGTAGAGCACCCAGATATGGCTGAATTTGTGTCCCTTAGAAAGTGATGATCTTCATCCCCACTGAGTCAATGTCTAGGATTGTGCCCTCCTCCAAGTTGCTGAAGAATTTGCATTCTGCCTTTTACGGAATCTTTATATGTGAATATCTGCCATGCATATGCTTCGTGTTTACTCTGTTTTTTCTGGGTAAGATTCCTTAGCTCCAAAAGCAAGGTCATCTGTTAGTAATTCTCTGCTTCAATTGGCAAATGACCTATCAAGGACATGCAACTGAAATTAACATATGCATCTTGAGAGGTTTACAATTTCCTTCTGCTTGGGACTTCCTGGATAGCTTATTATGCTGTGTGTATGGGGAGGGAAGGGAAATGGAGACACTTAGGAAATCTGCTGGAAAGAGCAGCGCATCATCTGTGTGAGAAAGCAATTCCTGGGAGGTGGACTAGAAGAGTGTTCAGGAATTTGAGGATTTTGAACCTTAGATTTTCCAAGGAGTAACGATCTCAAGCATGTTGGTTTATGGGAATGGGAAGAATAAATTCTTTGCTGGAAATAATGATCAGCATCTTTGCAGTGTGTACCATCTATCCTGGTGTCTGGGCAATTTCATCTTCTTTGGTTGCTTTGTAAATTTCAAGAGGGGAAGCAATCAGCTAACTAGCAAGAGGATAAAGCAGGCTGGGCATACAGTTGTGGTGGCAGTGTTGACTTAGAGCAGTAGGTGGAGTTCCCAGCTGCTGCCATTGTGGAAAACCTATTTCAGCCACCTGAGATGGAGGAATATCTGTTTATCAATTCACCTGTGATCCTGTCAGCTTCTCAAAGGATATCCTGGATGACCCTTTCTTCTGTTTAACAATTACTAATATATTCAACTGTACTTATGCAACATGCATATGTTGAAAGCAACATGTCTTGGACATCATGCTAGGTGCTATCTGAAATAGAGATAAAAAATAAACCTTTCTTAAACATGTGTGAACCCCACTTTTCCCCCCAAATGAGGTGTCTCAAACAAGCCTTCACAGGGCATATGCCAAATACGCCTATTTAGAACCTAAAAGTCCCCCAGGACAGCCCTGGACCAGTGCTTCTTTCTTAGTGCCTAGTGAGGAACTTTCCATTTTATGAAGTGGAATTGTCTTTCAGAACCCCCAAAACTCTTACGAGAGTGCTCTCAATTTTTTTAATTAAAATAACATTTGATATACACACAATCTTATGAAGGTTTCACATGACCAACATGGTAGTTACTACATTCACCCATATTATCAATCCCCCCTATACCCAATTGCAATCACTCTCCATCAGCATAGTAAGACACTATAAAGTCTTCTCTGTGCTCTACTGCCTTCCCTGTGACTCCCCTACATTATGTGTGCTAATCATAATGCCCCGTAATCCCCTTCTCCCTTCCCTGTCCCCCTTGACCTTCCCCACTGCCTTCCCTTTGGTAACCCCTAGTCTCTTCTTGGAGTCTGTGAGGCTGCTGCTGTTTTGTTCCTTCAGTTTTGCTTTGTTGTTATACTCCACAAATGCATGAAATCATCTGGTACTTTTCTTTCTCTACCTGGCTTATTTCACTGAGCATAATACCCTCTAGCTCCATCCATGCTGCTGCAAATAGTAGGATTTGTTTTCTTCTTATGGCTGAATAATATTCCATTATGTATATGTACTACATATTCATCTACTTGTCTACTGATGGACACTTAGGTTGCTTCCATATCATGGCTAGTGGAAATAGTGCTGTGATAAACATAGGGTTGCATCTGTCTTCTTGAATCTGGGATCCTGTTTTCTTTGGGTAAATTCCTAGGAGTGGAATTCCTGGGTCAAATGGTATTTCTATTTTGAGGTTTTTGAGGAAACTCCATACTGCTTTACACAATGGTTGAACTAATTTGCATTCCCACCAGCAGTGTAGGAGGGTTCCCTTTTCTCCACATCCTCGCCAACATTTGTTGTTTTGGATGTTGGCCATCCTCACTGGTGTGAGGTGATATCTCATTGTGGTTTTAATCTGCATTCCTCTGATGATTAACGATGTGGAGCATCTTTTCATGTGCCTGTTGGCCATCTGAATTTCTTCTTTAGAGAAGTGTCTATTCATGTCCTCTGCCCATTTCTTAATTGTATTATTTGCGTTTTGTTTGTTAAGGTGCGTGAGTTCTTTATTTTGGAGGTCAACCTCTTATCAGATATGTCATTTATGAATATATTCTCCCATACTGTAGGATCTCTTTTTGTTCTACTGATGGTGTCCTTTGCTGTACAGAAGCTTTTCAGCTTGATATGGTCCCACTTGTTTATTTTTGCTTTTGTTTCCCTTGCCCAGGGAGATATGTTCATGGAGAAGTCGCTCATGTTTATGTCCAAGAGATTTTGCCTATGTTTTTTTCTAAGAGTTTTATGGTTTCATGACTTACCTTCAGGTCTTTGATCCACCTTGAGTTTTCCTTTGTGTATGGGGCTAGACAGTAGTCCAGTTTCATTCTCTTACATGTAGCTGTCCAGTTTTTCCAACACCAGCTGCTGAAGAGGCTGTCATCTCCCCATTGTATATCCAAGGCTCCTTTATTAAATATTAATTGACTGTATGTGTTTGGGTTAATGTTTGGATTTTCTAGTTTGTTCCACTGGTCTGTGGGTCTGTTTTTGTGCCAATACCAAATTGTCTTGATTACTGTGGCTTTGTAGTAGAGCCTGAAGTCTGGGAGCATAATTCCCCCTGTTTTATTCCTCCTTCTCAGGAGTGCTTTGGCTATTCGGGGTCTTTTGTGGTTCCATATGAATTTTAGAATTTGTTCCAGTTCATTGAAGAAAGCTGTTGGTAGTTTGATAGGGATTGCATTGAATCTGTACTTTGCTTTAGGTAGTATAGCCATTTTGACAATATTTATTCTTCCTAGCCAAGAGCATGGGATGCATTTCCATTTGTTAGTGTCCTCTTTAATTTCTCTTAGGAGTGTCTTGTAGTTTTCTGAGAACAGGTCTTTCACTTCCTTCATTAGGTTTATTTCTAGGTATTTTATTCTTTTTGATGCAATTGTGAATGAAATTGTTTTTCTGATTTCTCTTTCTTTTAGTTTATCTTTACTGTATAGGAAAGCAACTGAGTTCTGTGTGTTAATTTTGTATCCTGCAACTTTGCTGAATTCAGATATTAGTTCTAGTAGTTTTGGAGTGGAGTCTTTAGGGCTTTTAATGTATAGTATCATGTCATCTGCAAATAGTGACAATTTAACTTCTTCTTTACCAGTCTGAATGCCTTGTATGTCTTTGTTTTTTCTGATTGCCATGGCTAGGACCTCCAGTACTATGTTGAATAACAGTGGAGAGAGTGGGAATCCCTGTCTTGTTCCCGATCTTAGGTGAAAAGCTTTCAGCTTCTCGCTGTTAAGTATGATGTTAGCTGTGGGTTTGTCATATATGGCCTTTATTATGTTGAGGTACTTGCCCTCTATACCATTTTGTTGAGAGTTTTAATCATGAATGGATGCTGAATTTTGTCAAATGCTTTTTCAGCATCTATGGAGATGATCATGTGGTTTTTGTTCTTCTTTTTGTTGATGTGGTGGATGATGTTGATGAATTTTCGAATGTTGTACCATCCTTGCATCCCTGGGATGAATCCCACTTGATCATGGTGTATGAGCCTCTTGATGTATTTTTGAATTCGGCTTGCTAATATTTTATTGAGTATTTTTGAATCTATGTTCATCAGGGATATTGCTCTGTAATTTTCTTTTTTGGTGAGGTTTTAGCCCGGTTTTGGTATTAGAGTGATGCTGGCTTCATAGAATGAGTTTGGAAGTATTCCTTCCTCTTCTATTTTTTGGAAAACTTTAAGGAGAATGGGTGTTATTTCTTCTCTATATGTCTGGTAGAATTCAGAGGTGAATCCATCAGGTCTGGGGGTTTTGTTCTTGGGTAGTTTTTTGATTACCGATTCAATTTCATTGCTGGTGGTTGGTCTGTTTAGTTTTTCTGTTTCTTGCTTGGTCAGTCTTGGGAGGTTGTATTTTTCTAAGAAGTTGTCCATTTCTTCTAGGTTTTCCAGCTTGTTAGCGTATAGATTCTCATAATATTCTCTTATAATTCTTTGTATTTCTGTAGGGTCCGTCGTTATTTTTCCTTTCTCATTTCTGATTGTGTTTATGTGTGTAGATTCTCTTTTTTTCTTAATGAGTCTGGCTAGGGGTTTATCTATTTTGTTTATTTTTTTCAAAGAATCAGCTCTTGGTTTCAATGATTTTTTTCTATTGTTTTATTCTTCTCAATTTTATTTATTTCTTCTCTGATCTTTATTATGTCCCTCCTTCTGGTGACTTTGGGCCTCATTTGTTCTTCTTTTACCAATTTCAGTAATTGTGTCTTTAGACTATTCATTTGGGAATGTTCTTCCTTCTTTAAATAGGCCTGGATTGCAATATACCTTCTTCTTAGAATTGCCTTTGCTGCGTCCCACAGAAGTTGGGGCTTTGTGTTGTTGTTGTCATTAGTCTCCATATATTCCTTGATTTCTGTTTTCATTTGGTCGTTAACCCATTGATTAATTAGGAGAATGTTGTTAAGTCTCCATGTATTTGTGAACCTTTTTGGTTTCTTTCTAAAATTTATTTCTAATTTTATACCTTTGTGATCTGAGAAGTTGGTTGGTAGGATTTCAATATTTTTGAATTTACTGAGGTTCTTTTTGTGGCCTAGTATGTGGTCTATTCTGGAAAATGTTCCATGTGCACTTGAGAAGAATGTGTATCCTGTTGCTTTTGGGTGTAGAGTTCTGTAGATGTCTGTTAGGTCCATCTGTTCTAGTGTGTTGTTCAGTGCCTCTGTGTCTTTACTTATTTTCTGTCTGGTTGATCTGTCCTCTGGAGTGAGTGGTGTGTTGAAGTCTCCTAAGATGAATGCATTGCTGTCTATTTCCTCCTTTAATTCTGTTAGTGTTTGTCTCACATATGCTGGCGCTCCTGTGTTGGGTGCATATATATTTATAATGCTTATATCTTCCTGTTGGACTGACCCCTTTATCATTATGTAATGTCCTTCCGTATCTCTTGCTACTTTCTTCGTTTTGAAGTCTATTTTGTCTGATACAAGTACTGCAACACCTGCTTTTTTGTCTTTGTTGTTTGCATGAAATATCTTTTTCCATCCCTTCACTTTTAGTCTGTGTGTATCTTTGGGTTTGAGGTGAGTCTCTTGTAAACAGCATATAGATGGGTCTTGCTTTTTTATCCATTCTGTTACTCTGTGTCTTTTGATTGGTGCATTCAGTCCATTTACATTTAGGGTGATTATTGATAGACATGTACTTATTGCCATTGCTGGCTTTAGATTCGTGGTTACCAAAGGTTCAAGGGTTGCTTCTTTACTATCTAACAATCTAACTTAACTTTCTTGTTAAGTTATTGTAAACACCATCTGACGTTTCTTTATTTCTCTCCCTTCTTATTCTTCCTCCTCCATTCTTTATATACTAGGTGTTTTATTCTTTGCCTTTAGTTAGTATTTGGATGGTCTGCTTTCTTTGCTATCATTTTCTTTTCTTTCATGACATCTTTTTAGCCTTAGGGGTGCTTCCCTCTAGAGCAGTCCGTTTTAAGATATCCTGTAGTGGTGCTTTACGAGAGGCAAACTCTTTCAACTTTTGTTTGTCTGGAAATTGTTTAATCCCTCCGTCATATTTAAATGATAATTGTGCTGGATACAATATTCTTCGTTCGAGGCCCTTCTGTTTCATTACGTTAACTATATCATGCCATTCTCTTCTGGCCTGTAAGGTTTCTGTTGAGAAGTCTGATGATAGTCTGATGGGTTTTCCTTTGTAGGTCATCTTTTCTCTCTCTCTAGCTGCCTTTAATACTCTGTCTTTATCTTTGATCTTTGCCATTTTAATTATTATGTTTCTTGGTGTTGTCTTCCTTGGGTCCCTTGTGTTGGGAGATCTGTGGGCTTCCATGGACTGCGAGACTATTTCCTTCCTCAACATGGGGAAGTTTTCAGCAATTATTTCTTCAAAGATACTTTCTATCCCTTTTTCTCTCTCTTCTTCCTCTGGTACTCCTATATGTGAATATTCCATTTGGATTGGTCACACAGTTCTCTTAATATTCTTTCATTCCAAGAGATCCTTTTATCTCTCTCTGCCTCAGCTTCTCTGTACTGCTGTTCTCTGATTTCTATTCCATTAACAGTCTCTTGCACCCCATCCAGTGTGCTCTTCAGCCCGTCATTCGATTGTTTAATTTCTGTAATATCTCTCTTGACTTCCTCCTTAGCTCTTCCATATATTTCTGTAGGTCCATCAGCATCGTTATGAATTTTATTCTGAATTCTTTTTCAGGAAGACTGTTTAAAGCTATCTCACCAGGCCCACTCTCTGGGGTTGTCTGGGTGAGTCTTGACTGAACCATATTCGTCTGTCTTTTCATGGCAATGGAAGTGGTATCAGGCAGGTGCCACGTGTGTCAGCTGGGAGAACAACGTCCCTTCCCTGCTTGTTGTTCTCCTTGCCCTTCTCTGCAGCCTGTGCCGGTTACCCACACACTGGCAGGCAGTCTGTGGGATAATCCCCTAAACTGCCATGGACGGGGCCGCCCTCAGGCTAGCCTAGAGCACTGCAGGGGTTTGCAGCCATGCCGGGTGTGTTCTGCACCCCTTGGTGCCTTTCGGCCCTTGCTCTAACTCCTGTGGCCCTTCCTGGTTAGCTGCACACCCGCTGGGAGGAGATTCTGTGAGGCCCTTCCCGGTTAACAGTGCGCCCGCTGGGAGGAGATTCTGTGTGGTTGTTGTGGGCGGAGCCAGTCTCCCACTGTTTCTGCGGATCCGCCGCAGCACCGGGGAAACGAATGGCAGGCTGCTTCTCCCCATGAGGGGTTTTGGGGCTGCTTTACCTGGCAGCCTGTTAGGGAGCCCGAAGTTCCTCAAGATTCCCAGCCTGCTGGGTTGAGTGCACTGGGGCGATTTTATTCTGCTGTTGGGCCCTTGTCTCTTGAAGACTTTTAAGAAAGCACCTGCTTTTATTTTGTCCAGGGGAGCCGGCTGTGGGGACCCGCTCGCAGTCCCCGTCTCAGATCCTGCCCTTCCGTTTCTCTAATCTCCGGTACATCATGCAATGTGTGTCTGTGCTCCTGGTGCAGATCACCAGGGCTGGTTATTTAGCAGTCCTGTGCTTCCACTCCCTTCCCACTCTGATGCTTTTCCTCCCACTTGTGCGTTGGGGTGGGGGTGTGCTCGGGTCCTGCCGGGTCGCGGCTTTGTATCTTACCTGCTCATGAGGCGCTGAGTTCTTGCAGGTGTAGCTGTAGCCTGGCTGTTATACTGTATCTTCTGGTCTCTCTTTTAGGAATAGTTGTATTTGTTGTATTTTCACAAATATATATATGGTTTGGGGAGGAGATTTCCACCACCCTGCTCATGCCGCCATCTTCCTGGACATCCTCCTATTCGGTATCTTTTGTGGTTCCATATGAACTTCAGAACTATTTGTTCCAGTTCATTGAAGAATGCTGTTGGTATTTTATAGGGATTTCATTGAATCTGTAGATTGCTTTAGGCAAGATGGCCATTTTGACAATATTAATTCTTTCTATCCATGAGCACAAGATAGATTTCCATTTATTGGTATCTTCTTTAATTTCTCTCTTGAATGTCTTGTGGTTTTCAGAGTATAGGTCTTTGACCTCCTTGGTTAGGTTTATTGCTAGGTATTTTATTCTTTTAGATGCAATTGTGAATAGAATTGTTTTCCTGATTTCTGTTTCTGGTAGTTCATAGTTAGTGTATAGGAATGCAACAGATTTCTGTGTATTAATTTTGTATCCTGCAACTTTGCTGAATTCAGTTATTAGTTCTAGTAGTTTTCGGGTGGATTCTTTAGGGTTTTTTAATGTACAAGATCATGTCATCCACAGACAGTGACAGTTGAACTTCTTCCTTACCAGTCTGGACACCTTTTCTTTCTTTGTGTTTTCTGATTGCTGTGGCTAGGACCTCCAGAACTACGTTGAATAAAAGTGGAGAGAGTGGGCATCCCTGTCTTGTTCTCCGTCTTAAAGGAAAATCTTTTAGCTTTCACTGTTAAATATGATGTTGGCTGTGGGTTTGTCATATATGGCCTTTATTATGTTGAGGTACTTGCCCTCTATACCCATTTCGTTGATAGTTTTTATCATGAATGGATGCTGAATTTTGTCAAATGCTTTTTCAGCATCTATGGAGATGATCATGTGATTTTTGACCTTCTTTTTGTTGATGTGGTATATGATCTTGATAGATTGTCGAATATTGTACCATCCTTGCATCTGTGGAATAAGTCCTACTTGATCATGATGGATGATCTTTTTGATGTATTTTTCAATTTGGTTTGCTAATATTTTGTTGAGGATTTTTGCGTCTATATTCATCAGGGATATTGGTCTGTAATTTTCTTTTTCCTAATTTTGTCTTTACCTGGTTTTGGTATTAGAGTGATGCTGGCCTCATAGAATGACTTTACAAGTATTCCCTCCTCTTCTACATTTTGAAAAACTTTGAGAATGGGTATTAGGTCTTCACTAAATGTTTGATAAATTTCAGCAGTGAAGCTATCTGGGCCTGATGTTTTGTTCTTAGGTAGTTTTTTATTAGCAATTCAATTTCCTTGGTAATAAAACCTGTTCAGATTTTCTGTTTCTTCCTGGGTCAGCCTTGGAAGGTTTTCTTTTTTCTAGAAAGTTGTCTATTTCTTCTAAGTTATCCAAGTTTTTAGCATATAACTTTTCATAGTTTTCTCTAACAATTCTCTGTATTTCTGTGGTGTCTGTAGTGATTTTTTCTTTCTTATTTCTGATTCTATTTATGTGTGTACACTCTTCTTTTCTTGATAAGTCTGGCTAGGGTTTTATCTATTTTGTTCATTTTCTCAAAGAACCATCTCCTGGTTTCATTGATTTATTCTATTGTTTTAGTCTTCTCTATTTTATTTATTTATGCTCTGATCTTTATTATGTTCCTCCTACTGACTTTGGGCCTCATTTGTTCTTCTTTTTCTTGTTTCATTAGTTGTAAGTGTAGACTGTTCATTTAGGATTGTTCTTTCTTGAGGTAAGCCTGTATTGTAATGTACTTTCCTCATAGATCTACCTTTACTGCATCCCACAGGTTTTGGTGTGCTGAGTTGTTGTTTTCACTTGTCTCTACATGTTGCTTGATCTCTGTTTTTATTTGGTCATTGATACATTGGTTATTTAGGAGCATGTTGTTAAGCTTACATGTGTTTGTGGGATTTTTTGTTTTATTTGCGTAATTTATTTCTAGTTTCATACCTTGTGGTCTGAGAAGCTGATTGGTACAATTTCAACCCTTCTGAATTTGCTGAGGCTCTTTCTGTGGCCTAGTATGTGATCTATTCTGGAAAATCTTCCATGTGCCTTCAAGAAGAATGTGTAACCTGCTGCTTTTGGGTGGACTTCCCTGTAGATATCGGTTAGGTCCATCTGTTCTAATGTGTTGTTCACTGCCTCTGTCTCCCTGTGTGGTTGATGTGTCCTTTGGAGTAAGTGGTGTATTGAAGTCTCCTAAAATTAATGCATTGCATTCTATTTCCCCCTTTAATTCTGTTAGTATTTGTTTCACATAGTTAGGTGCTCCTATATTGGGTGCATAGATATTTTTAATGGTTATATCCTCTTGTTGGACTGACCCCTTTATCGTTATTTTGTCTCATACAAGTACTGCAACTCCTGATTTTTTCTCCCTATTATTTGCATGAAATATCTTTTTCCATTTCTTCACTTTTATTCTGTGTATGTCTTTGGGTTTGAAGTGAGTCTCTTGTAGGCATCATATAGATGGGTCTTGTTTTTTTATCCATTCAGTGATTCTATGTCTTTTGATTGGTGCATTCAGTCCATTTATATTTAGGGTGATTATCTATAGATATGTATTTATTGCCATTGCAGGCTTTAGATTCATGGTTACCAAAGGTTCAAGGGTAGCTTTTTTCCTATGTATCAGTCTAACTTAACTTGGTTAGTACACTACTTCAAACACAATCTAAAAGTTCTTTTTTTCTCCCTTATTTTTCTTCTCCACTCTTTATATATTAGGTCTCATATTCTGTACTTTGTGTATCCCTTTACTCATTTTGTGGGTAGTTGATTTAGTTTGGCATTTACTTAGTAATTAATTGGTCTACTTCCTTTACTGTGGTTTTATTTTCTGTGGTGACAGCTATTTAGCCTTAGGAGCATTTCCATCTATAATAGTCCCATTAGACTACACTGTGGAGACATTTTATGGAAGGTAAATTCCCCCAACTTTTGCTTATCTGTAAATTGTTTAATCCCTCCTTCAAATTTAAATCATTATCTTGCCAGATCGAGTATTCTTGGTTGGAGGCCCCTCTGTTTCGTTGCATGAAATATATCATGTCACTCCTTTTTGGCCTGTAAGGTTTCTGCTGAGAAGTCTGATGATAGCATGATGGGTTTTCCTTTGTAGGTGATATTTTTTTCTTTCTCTGGCTGTTTTTAATACTCTGTCGTTGTCTTTGATCTTTGCCATTTTAATTATTTTATGTCTTGTTGTTGTGTTCTTTGAGTTCCTTTTGTTGGAAGACCTGTGCACTTCCATGGCCTGAAAGACTATTTCCTTCCCTAGATTGGGGACATTTTCAGTAATTACTTCCTCAAAGATACTTTCTACCCCTTTTTCTCTCTCTTCTTCTTCTGGTACCCCTATAATGTGGATATTGTTCTATTTGGGTTGGTCACACAATTCTCTTATTATTCTTTCATTCCTAGAGATCCTTTTTTCTCTCTGTGCCTCAGCTTCTTTGTATTCTTGTTCTCTAATTTCTTTTTCATTTACTGTCTCCTCTACCTCATCTAATCTGCTTTTAAATGCCTCCATTATATGTTTCACTTCAGATACTGTATTTTTTAAAGTTTCTATTTCTTTTTTGAATTCCTTCCTGAGATCTTGAATATTTTTCTGTAGCTCCGTGAGCATGTTTATGATTTTTATTTTGAAATCTTTATCAAGGAAATTGGTGATTTCAGTTTCACTTAGCTCTCTTTCTGGTGTTTGAGGGATTGTGGCTTGTACAAGATTCTTTTGCCATTTCATATCTCTAATTACTATGGAATAATAACTTTTTGTAGGTGGCACCCTCTAGTGCCCAGAAGCTCCACTCTCTGGAGCAGTCCAGCACCTGGAGCGATGGTGGGGGTCACAGGCATGTAGCACCAGTGCCTGCTTAGAGGAAAGAGCTCTTTCCTGCTTTCTGGCTGCAGTGCCTCCCTCTACTGCCAGGACCAGTGTGCTGTGCATTCAGGGAGGAGCCTCTGTGCTGCTGTAGCTCCCTTGTAGCTGCTGTAGGTGGGGCCACCCTCCATTTGGCCTGGCGCAATGGTGGGGGCAAAGAGTGCTCTCAATTTTAAATCTCTCTTTGAGGCTGAATAAATTCAGATGTCTTTGAGTCCTCCTTTTTGGTCTGAGTTTTAAACTTTTCCAACCCTTATCATTTTGAAACAAGCAAAGTTTGCTGTAAACTGATGCAATTTTTGCATGGAAAACAACATTGCTAGGGAAATGACTCCCCAAGCCACACAATACAAATGGATACTGTGGAGAAGAAGAGATTGTGGCAGTGTGGTCTTTGGTGCCAGACAGATTTAGGTTTCAATCTTATCTTGGTCAGTTAGCAGTTATTGGAAACTGGGCATGTTTCTTAGTATCTGATCACCCATTTCTTCTTCTATGAGAAGGACTAGCTCCTTGAGTTCATTGTGTTGATTCAATGAGCTGCTCAGTGTAAAGCACCTGGCACATAAATGTCAGTTTCCTTGCTCAGCTTTCCTGCTCTTAAAATAAAAACATTTAAAGATGGAAATGCATTAAGGGAAGGCTGTATGTCAATGGGAGAAGAGGAAGTTTTGATCTTAAACAATCTTGATCTTTGGTTATTTATGGAGTTATCTCTTGGTTCTGAGATTTCAAATTAGGCTTCTAAAATGTATGGGCTATTATAACTAGAAGCAAAGCCAATCTCTTGGCTATTTTCTTCTATCATGCTGCTCATCCACCACCTAGCCTCCCTACCTACTCCCAAATCCTTTCTTTGAAATAAAATATTGTGGAAATAAGGCATGTGGCCAAAGGCATTCTTTAAAGCTATAATGGGAAAATACACAGTAATTCTTATTTAGGACTGTTCCTTAGAATCACTGGGAAGCTTTTTAAAACTATACAGTATGGCCTTACCTCAGACCTAGTTAATCCTATGCTCTGGCCATGGGGAACTGATATGGGAAAGGTCCTAGGTCATCCCAACAGTAACCACTGCTTAGGGCAGTGTTCAAACTTGAGTGTGCATCAAAATCACCTAGAAGGCTTGGTTCTAGCCTCTTCCTACCCTATCCAAACCTCTGGTTCTGTAGGTCAGGGGTGGGGCCTGAGAATTTGACTTTCCAATAAGGTGATGTTGATGCTATGGGGCTGGGGATTATTCTTTGTGGACCACTGACTCATTAAGGCTTCCTGTTATGTGAATACAGTGGGAACTCAATTGTACCTTCAGCAACCTTTAAGCCATTACCATGCTTTCTGAGCCAAAATGATAAAAGTTTAGAGAAGGCACAAACACATTAAGAAATAAGCCTTTAGGTCAAATGAAAAAAAAAATTTGTCAAAAAGCCGCAGATGGCAAGGTGGAGAGGTGAAAATTACTGTCTTCAATAATGTAGATTTTTTTCTTTATTATTTAATGAGACTAATTCCAGTGGCTTGCAGAGAAACTGGCCTGTGCACCTTACCAGCTGTGAACAAGAGGCCAACCACATCTGGAAAGGTTGGTGGCCTCTTCGAGCCTCTATCCTCACCCTCCTGACCAACTGAGGAGATATTAGGCATGCGGGTTGACACAAAACCATAGGCCCATATGCCCGTGTATGGTGGTGATGTGGGATGAGGTGGCCCCTCTGACCTGTGCATGGGTTTTTATGTAAGACTATTCTTTAGAGCAGTTTTAGGTTCACAGAAAAATTGAGGGGAAGGTACAAAGACTTCCCATATATGACGCTGCCCTCACAAATGCCTAACTTCTGTCATTATCAACATCCCCCACCAGAGTGGCACATTTGTTCCAGTCGATGAGCCTATATTGACACAGCACCACCCAGAACCTGTAGTTTACATTAGGGCTCACTGTCGGTGGTGTACATTCTATGGGTTTTGACAAATGTATAATGGCATACATCCACTATTTTAGTATCATCTAGAGTGTTTTCACCACCCTAAAAATCCTGTGCTTTGCCTATTTATCCTTCTATGGGGTTTTTAAGAATAAAAATTTAAAAGAGTTTCAGAGCACAGCAAACTAGAGACAGATTTTTTTTCTGCTCAAAAAAAACCCCCAGAAAAGAGCATAAGTAGTAATATTTTGAATTATGAGGTAAAAGAGTGAAATGATATATACTTTTATTTTTCAATGTTTTAATCCTATTTCCACGGAAGTCTGCAATCTGAGCCTTCCAGCATCAGTCAAATGGAAACATGATTCCCAGGGTTGCCGAGTCTGCAGAAAGGTTAGGCTTCTGTCTGTAAAATGTTATCTTATTCCTTGGGAAAGATCTTCAAACAATTCCTCAAAATATGGATTTTTTTGTGGAGGTTGGAAGATAAAGCCGTAATTTTCACAATGGTGAAATTGAGACTATGAAGTCTTCAGAATATTTTCTATTCACATTTAAAGAAGTGAATGGAATTTTGAGTGCTGTAAAAAGAAAGTATAAAAGAATCAGGGGACTGGCATTCTACTATCTCATAGGAAATAGATATATGAAGGACTAGCCGAGTCTGAAAATTATATAGTTTGGTTAATTTGATTATCAGTGGGTGAATTATTCAGTTTGTTGATTATCTGCAACAAAATTTTAATCCCAGTATGGATTCTTCAGCTTGCTTTGCCTGCAATTAGTGAGCACGTGCTTGGGGAATGCCAAGAAACTCTAATATTAGCTCCAGGAAAACATAATCACCAAGCTAAATCTGCAGCTGCTGCAAAAATGAATGTGTCCCAAAGCCAGACACCACTGGGTTTTATTATGGATGTGGTTTTGGATAATTCAGGCTATAAAAATGCAGATAATCAGAAGTGGAGTGAAATTTTCTGTGGGAAAAGCCTGTGGGACTTCCTTTTGGTCATCTGTCCACAGCTTCCAACAGGCTACCTTCCTGCTTAAAAGCTACCCACGCTTCCTGACTGGGAGGTAGAGCACCGGCTTTTATGGGCAGGTGTAGCACAAATACCAGGAACCACATTAGGCTTTCTCTACCACAGTTACTGCTAATTGTTGCTGTCAATTTTAGGCAAGGTCTCCAATTGCCCCTTATGGGTCACAGGCAAAGAGTAGTCCACAGGAAACTGTGGGCATGTGAGTAAGCAGAGAGTGGTCCTGCAGGGCCATACCAAGTTGAAGTTTAGCTATAAGTAGAAATGTATTTTTCAGAAGAACCACTGTAAATTTCAATGGAAATTCTTCAGGAAAACAACCTAAACTTTCCTCAGGGCCCTGCTCTATTCCCCCCTCAGTTGGGATTAAGTTCAGCTGCATATGACAGAACACCGAAACTAACAGCATAAAAAGATGTGAATGAAAAAATAAAAGTTCAAGGTCTATTTCTCTTTCATGTAGGAGGCAGTTTTATGAAGTTATCACAGTCATAGGCTTCTGCCAACCTGATGCTCAGCTATGCTCAACTGGTGGTTTTCACCAACATGACTGCTCAAGCTCCTGTCATCACATCTACATTTCTGTGGGCAGAAAAGGTGAGGGTTGAAGGAAAACATGTCATTTCTCTGTAAGGTCCGATGCTGAAAGTTTCCCAGAACTCTTCAGTTTACATCCCATTGGTAAGAAGTCATAGTCATGTGATCACATCAGTGAGGCTGACAAGTGTCTTTATTCTGGATGGTTCTGTGCCCAGCTAAAAATGGAGGATGCTGTTACCAAGAAAGAAGAAGAGAATAGATATCAAGAGCTAAATAGCAGTTCCTGTCACACACTGCTTGTCTTTTATTAAGGACAAAGTAAGCAGACATCCTGCAGGGATGGGCTTATATTACAGGTTGTCCTTGCATTTTTGAGGAAGGGAAAACCTGTTCTCTTTCATTGCTTTCTCCATGTCGTCTCCAAGTCTCCTCTCCTCTTCTGCCCTTCTTTCCCAGAGCCCTCAAGAAGCAACTGTGGGCCCAGACCACTTTGTAGGACTTATCATGAAAAATTGTGGAAGTGTTTGAAAGAGAGAAAAAAAATGAGTAACTACTGTCTTGTCTAATGCACCTTTCATGGTTATCTCTACCACTCATTGTCTTTGAGCTTTTTTACAACTCTGTAAGTTGTTGAAAACTAATGATAATGCTAACTATTTTTCCCCATAGAAATGTAAATTAGTTGTGTCTGGTGGAGTGTAATTGATTTTTGATTCATTTTGCATATATTTGTAATTTTGTTTCAGCACTCCTTATCAACCTCTATGTGTGTGGTGCTTTGAATTCTCCTTGGAACAGGTTGTAACATCTTACTGGTTCCCTCACTAATTAATGAAATAAAATCTTTGACATGTGTTCATTTGCATCTGTAAGAGAGTCACATTTATACCTTATTTTGAAAGTTAGCCTTTGATAGGTTCTCAGGCCTGATTTTGTCCCTGGTGTTTGGACATACTTTGATGTTCTTGATCCTCTTCACCCTCACCAAACCTATTCCCTTGGGGTCTTTTGTGCACTCTGTCATACTTTTAGAAAACAACTTAAAAGGCAACATCAGTAATAACAGTAATGGCAACACCACTTATGGAGCGCTAGTTAGCCAGACACCTGACCCATTTAACCTTCCTCACCCCACCCTACTGAAATGAGTATTATTATACCCATTTTACAAGTGTGAAAACTGAGGTTTGGAATGGTTCATCATTTTCCCCAAATTCTTGTGGCTGGAAAGTGGCAGAGACTGGATCTGAGCTCAGGTCTAACTCCCAAACACCATCTATTTCCCAGTTTGCTGAGCTCAAGAGTTAATGGCCTGAAGTAGCTGCCACTGTGCTATGCCTTTCAGGGACATTTCACATTAACAGAGAGCTGTGAGACTCAAACCTTAACCCAAAGGAATGAATCCCTAATAGTGGGATTTCAGATGTTTTAGGTGCAGTTGGTGCTGAGATACTTCCTCAGGGAGCACTTTCAATTATCATGTTAATTTCTCCCTGCCTATTTAGCTTAAGAATAGAACTAACCTGCACAGGGGCCAGTGACTATTGGGTCTGGTAGAAGAAGAATACTGACCGCTGTATGTCTGGCTTCTAGTCCCAACTCTCCAAGCAACCAGCTGTGGGACCTCCAAAAGCTAATCTGGGACGTCTTCACTTCTCACCACTTAAGCTCAGTGATGAAGAAACTGAGGGCCAAAGAAACATCTCTGTCTCTCAAGGGATCTGCTTGATCAAATAGCAGTGGGTTGGACAGGATTTGGATTATGGGATGCACTGATGAGGAAGCAAGGGGAGACAGCCAAGCAAGTGGAAAGTGTCTGAGATTGGGATTTGGAAGACTGAAATTTGAGGGCTGACTCTGCTGTGTGATGTTGGATATGTTGGCTGTTTTCACCCAAGGATCTCATCTTGAAAATCAGGGATACATGGTTTCCAGGATCTTTCTAGCACTAAAAATCTTTGCCTCTCTGAAGTGAATGTGTGGCAGAATTTATTACTGTTGACTATAAGTCTTATTACCTGTGAAGAAAAGCCAAATATCTCCTTTCTTGCACCACTGCACTTGGAGTTTTCACATAATTACCTTATTTGATCCTTTTAACAATTTGAGGTAGGTCAGGAGAGTATTTCTACTTCTATTTTAGATATGAAAAAACTGAGGCCAACAGGGCTTCAGTAATCTACTCAAATGCCATGTTTGGCTTCCAGGGCCCCTCCAAGTGGGTTTTTGAAGGGACTGGCTCCTGAACACGTTGGTATGTCAGAGGGTTTGAGGTCTTAGGGAAGTGCCAAGTCCCCAACACTATGGTAAGAATTGAGCATGCTTTTGAAATGTGGTTTTAGTCACTTGCCAGTTAAAACATCTCAAAAAAACGATTTGAAGGAATTCTCTAGCTAGGAAGGTAATAGTTGGCTTCATCTTGAAAATGGCATTAATAATACCTGCCTATCAAGGGTGTTGTGAGGATTAAATGAGATAATGCATTTGAAACATTTAGGACCCTCCTGGGCACACCCAAAGATTAGCAGACATGACTGAAATATTGTTGTTGTGTTGTGGGTACTACTATTCAGACATCCTGAAAGAGATCTGCTCCTGATACCCATCTGCGAGGCTGCCTTTGCCAGTAGGCATTCAATTCCAGAGCTCTGTATCAATACAATAGCCCTATGAATATAACTCACTTATCTCTAATTTAAAATCAAATAAAGTTCCTCTGGAGGAAAACAATCACCTAATAGCATGGAGAATACAAACACAATCATTGACTTGGGCAAGAGGCACATCTGTCCCTTTAATTTAAGCTGTTGGCTTTGATGGAGTGTTCTCAGCCTGCAGGACTTCACAGAACTACAGAGGTTTTTAAAAACTACCTTTTGTTTAGCTTAAAACTAATACATTCACAAAGTAAATATTTCAAGCAGAATAGGTCTTTATAAAATGAAAACTACTGTATACACTATTTTTTAATGCTAGACCCCACCCCACCCTTCAGAAATAACCCTGTTAGTCATTTTTGGAATCCTTAGAAGTTAAAAAATTTTTAAATTTAATTTAAGTATAATTGACATACACTATCCTATTAGTTTCAGGTGTATATCATAGTGATTTGATATTTTTATACATTACAAAATGATCCCACAGTAAGTCTAGTTGCCATCAGTAACCATACAAATGATTATTATATTATTGCCTATATTCCCTATGCTCTATCTTATATCCCCACTTATTTTATAACTGGAGGTTTGTACCTTTTAATCCCCTTCACCTATTTTGCCCATTCGCAACCCCTTCCCCCTCTGGTAACCAACAGCTTGTTTCAACTATGAGTCTTTTTCTGTTTTGTTTGTTTATTTGTTTTGTCTTTTAGATTCTACATATAAGTGAAATGATATGGTATTTGTCTTTCTCTGACGTATTTCATTAGCATAATACCCTCAGTTGTAAATGGCAAGATTTCATTCTTTTTTTATCCATGGTGTGGTAAATGGCAAGATTTCATTCTTTTTTTATAAGCAAAATGATAAGAATACTATATGTACTTATATTGAAACATATATACTGAGTAATATTCTGAGTAGTATTCCATTGTTATATATAATATCATACCTTGTTTATCCATTCATCTCTCAATGGACACTTAGGTTGCTTCCTTATCTTGGCTATTGTAAATACTGCTGCAGTGAACATAGGCTGCATATACCTCTTTGAATTGGTGGTTTCATTTTTTTCAGATAAATGCCCAGAAATAGAATTCCTATATCATATGTGTAACTCCAAGGGAAAATCCCAGGGAAAAATACCTTTGAAACCAAAATTAGTCAAAGGGAGAAATAAAGTGGGAGAAACCCATTTATTGGTTACAAGCAGTCATCCACTTCTGCTCTCTTGTGTCTCTCATGACCTGGGTGCAGAAGAAGGGGTCCCACCCAACCTCTCCAGTCCAGATATGCCCTTGCTTGTCCTTGCAATTACCTACTGATATGGAGTTGGACTATTTCTCTCCACCCCTTGGAAACACCTAATGATATAGAGATACACTAAGGCCAGGTGAGAGGTTCTGAAAATATTGCAATTTTACCCACAGCCTACCCCTCCAGAAATCTCACCTCACAATCTACTCATTCCCCATATTCCACAATGGCCCCTAGAAAACTAGAGCATTGTAACCAGACTAATAACATACAATAGCAACAGCAACAGCAATAAAATCATGATAATCCTCAAGCCAGAGGATTCAACTAAGTTCAAAGTCTTATGAAGATTAAGCTCATAGCTCACCCATTCCACAGGCAGTCAGTAGCTGAATAGGATGGGAGCTCAGAGCAATCATCACACAGCAGGTGCAGCCAGAGGTGGGTCCAGGCCACAGGGACCATAGAAGAAAATAACCTTAAGGACAATAGGATATATGTTTTAATGACTCCAGCATAGGCAAATCTGTCCATCTGACAGACAGGATGCATGCAAGAGAGCAGTCCTGTGATGGGATAGTGGCAGGAATGGGATCTCATCCTGGTCTAGTATACCAGACTTTCACCCCCCTCCCTGTGGGAGTTACAGATGAGTCAATATATACAGGGCTATGGGAGGTACATGCACTGGCCATAAAGATAAAACAAAACTTCCCTGTAAGATGCTCTTACCTCCCAGACATTGTGGGTACACTACTGTCATCTTTGGGGGCCACTCTGCTGTTACTCCAGGAAAACACAGGAGGCCAGCTTCCAGGCCTTTTCTCCAAGGGGCCAGAAGGGCCAGCCATTGCTGATTCATATGTTGAAATGTCCAGAGCCACATCCATTCAACAGTGTCTTCAGGGATTAATGCAGTTGGGGCTGGCAGCAGGATGTTGCTCTGCTGGCCATATCCTGGCTTCAATAACTCTTCCTTGGTTTGCACATACAGTTGTATAGGAAAGGAAGCAAGGTGTATGAGCATATCCACGGGGCTCAAGTTTCCTTTCTGGGGCTTCTCATTCAAATGCTGTAGCACTGTCCAAAAGTGAACTAACCAGCCCCATAGACTTTTGGTGTCCGACTTCAGGCCAGATTTCAACAAACCATTGTACCTCTCTATCATGCCTGCCCTGGTAGAGTTATATGGTACGTGAAACTTCCACTTTATTCCTAATTGCTGCACCCATTCTTCTATGCATGTCCAGTAAAGTGGGTGCCTTGATCACTCTCAATCACGTGTGGCTGGCCATAGACTGCAAAGAGATACTCTAGGCCTCTTTTGGTGGTTTGCTGATCTGCATGATGTGCAGGAAAAGCAACCAACAGTCCAGAAGCTGTGTCCCCATAAGTCATGACATACGGATACCCTTCTGATCTGGGCAGAGGCCCAATATAGTCTATCTGCCACCTGACAAGAGGTATTGGCTCCTTAACTGTTGCCCCATGTTGCTGCGGGGCTCAGTGTAAGTCCCCCTTAGAGCACACAAGGCACTCCTTCCTGGTTCAGCTGACTTCTTCAAAGGTCAATGGCAAGCTCCACTGACAGGCTACAGCCCACATTGTCTTTTGCCCCACATGCAACAAATGCTGTTGTAACCATTGGGCTACATCAGAGGCAGACTTTCCTTCTAGTCAATGCACCTGGGCCAGTGTGTCTGCTTCATCATTCCCTGGGGATGCAAAAGGCAAATGGCCAGTCACATGATATACAGTAACTCTCTTATTCTGACCAGAGGCCCATAGGCCTTGCCACAACTCTTGACCCCAAAGTGGCTTGTGACCAACCATCCAGTTGGCATGGTAACTTGTCGGTAGCCACAGGGTCAAGCCCCAATAAGACGGCCCAGCTGTCAGTGCAGACAACTATAGGGGAGGGCTCCTGGGAGATCACAAGCCACACTTCCTGCCGCTCAGCCCATTGGCTGCTTTTCCCCTCTTCAATATCCTTCAGTATTGTCTCAGTCTTAGGATGGAAAGCCACAGCCCTCCACTTTGGGGGCTGTCCCCGACTGGAGCCCTCTGTATACCAAGCATCTTCAGGTATACGGGCTTTTCCTTCCTGATAAGGAGTCTCGGCTACCAATGTCTAAAAGTAAGTTCTTCCTGCTTTCCAATGGTATGCGTCACTGATCCCAATAAGCACTGGAGTTCTCCACTTAAGGGGCTAGTAGAGATGGTACTATGCTACTGTAAATGTGCATCCCATTTGGCCAGTGTAGGTGTCTGTGCCACACCACTCTGTTGCTTTTGGGTTCAGTCTTGCACTCATCCCACAATGGGGTAGGTGGTTATTACCTTGGTCGGAGCTGTTCCAGTGATGGGCTCAGAAGCTAACAAGGTGTGGTATACAGCACCCAGTTGCTTCTCTGTCAAGGTGTACCAGACCTCTGCTCCTTTCCAGAGTTGTGACCAGAATCCAATAGGTTGGCATGTCCACACAAGACACTGCCAAAGGCCCCATTCATAACCATCTTCAGTTACATGAACATTTAGCTCATAGTGCCTTGATGAGTCCATTACACTCAAGGCCTGTACAGCCTTGACTGCTCACTTAGCAGAATTAAAATCAGCTGTATGTGTTTCATCCCAGTCCCACCTTATGCCCTTTTGTACCAACCAGTATAAGGGCTTCAGAATTTGTGCCAGGTGCAGGATAAACACTCTCCAGTAGCCCAAAAGACCCCAAAACTCTTGTAATACTGCCACAGTGGTAGGGGTAGGGGAAGCCTGGACCTTGTCTATGACTGCTTCTGGGATAAATTTAGTTTTACCTGACCAGACAACCCCTAAGAACTTTACAGATAAACCAGGTCCATAATCCTTGGTGCTGTTTACAGCCCATCATTTTTCCTGTAGATGTTGTAGCAGTCTAGGAACTGCCCCTTCTAATCTGAAAGAGAATCAGATGTAAGCATATCATCAATGTAATGATACAGCCACAACATTTATGGTTTCTTCCATGTGGACAGGTCCTGGGCTACAAGTCCATGACAGATGGTGGGACTGTGAAGGTACCCTGTGGAAAGACAGCGAATGTCCACTGCCAGCCTTCCCATGTGAAGGCAAACTGTTCCTGACTTTGCTGTGCTATGTCAATAGAGAAGAAAGCATTATCAAGGTCTACTACATAATGATACATCCATAGTTCATGATTGAAGGTGTCCTTAAGGGCTGCTATAGAGGGGAAAGCAGCATGCGAAGGGCGTGTGACTTTATTCAATTCCCTGTAACCCACAGTCATACGCCAGGAGCCATCTGGCTTTTTCACTGGCCACACTGGGGAATTAAAAGGACTATGAGTGGGCTTTATGATGCCCACCTTTTCCAACTCCTGTAGAGTTTCTCCTATTTCCTTGTGCACCCCAGGCAATTTATATTGCTTAGTATTTGTCACTCGCAGAGGTACAGGAAGAGCTACAGGTGGGTACTAACATGTTCCCTCAGAATTGCCTTTACTAAACATACCCTCAGTCTGAACTCCCCTGCAGTGGTCTGTAACTACACACCCTGCAGGATATCGACCCCTCAAATATATTCAGGGATGGGAGAAATGTACACAGTATACTTCTTTGGGGGTAAACGCCCTACCTCCAGTGGAATTTGGGCTTTCCTCACTCTAATTGCCTTATCCCTATAGCCATCTATCACAGCAGGGGTCCCAGGAAAACTCTCAGCATTGCCAAAAATCAGAGAACATTCAGCTCCTGTGTCCACTAGCCACAGGATGCGTACATTCATGGAGGAAACAATGAATTGCTAATTCTACATGTGGCCTCCACTCTCCACCATGTTCCCCAAGATGGGGGCTTTGACACCCCCAGTCAAATTGTGACACCCAATTGTCCTCCTGTGGGGGTGAGGGCCCAAGCAGAGCCTGAGTACTGTCCCCAGGAAGTCTTGCAGGGACACAGGCTGGACATGGGACTTTGCCTCTGGCTTCTGTGTCCTGGACCTCAGCAGCTGGAACTGCTTCTCTGGCTTTAATTGGTGCCACAGTTCTAACATTGGGCTGCCCATTGAATTTTTCTTTCACTACCCTAGTCCTTATCAAATCAACCCACATCTGGGTCCTCAAAACCTTCACAGGGCCCTTTGCACCTCTCCTTTCAGTTGTAGCCTGTACTTCCTTCTGTGCTTTTATTGTTTCAACCTCCCCCAGTCTCACTTATGGGTTGCCCTATGTGGGGGCAAGAATAGTCACTAGGGACCCAAAGAGAGATGGGGGAGCTGTATGGAGCACCATATTTCTCATTCCTACAATGAACAACTCCTCATCAGGGCCCTGGGGTCCATATTATAGATGATATTTTTCATGCCCAGCTCCTGTAACACCTGCTGGAGTTCTGCATACGTTTTCCATCTAGTGGGTAAGTATGGTAAATCACCCTGATTAGGCCAAACCACCCTGACGGCTGCTGTCAGAAGCACCTGATTCCCTGAGGCATGATGGACACATTGCAACTGCTGTTAGAGGGAAGGGTGAGCTGTCAGGAAAGCCAGTCTACGCATTTCAGAAACCGACATAACAATGTTTTCCACCCCCATATCCCAGAGATGCAAAAGCCACGTAGGCAGAGGTTCCAAAGGCTTCTGCCAAAGCCAGATGCTCATGTCTACCAGTTTTTCCTGGGTATAGGGGCAGAGCACGGGGAGTGGGTGACTCCTCCCCCTGAGGAGCTCATGGTTGTTGCATTTTTATTTTCTTAATTACAACTGGGCGGGCCTTTAATATGGGAGAGGCTGGTGCCTTGGGTGGTAGCCTCGACAATAGATTGGCCTTTGGCCACAGCCCATCATCCTCTCCTGGTATCTCCTCTACTATCTCTGGGGATGAATGCACTGCTCTTTCCTCCTCCTCCCCTATGGCCTCCTGCAACATGGATTCTCCCGCTGCCTCCTCCCTCGATGCCAACGTATCTTCCAAGAACATTAACTATCTTCTCAATAACTGTCACTCTTTCTTAAGGGCATCCCATAGGTCATCACCCAGCTCCTTCAAGAGATGCTGAAGTGTGTCTCTCTCCTGTTGAAGTCTCTCTCTTTCCTTAATAACTCTCCCTCTGTCCTCAATAACCCTTTCTCTCTCCTCGATAACCCTTTCCACTATCTCGAGGAAAAGACATCCTGTAATCCCAGCTGCTACAGGGCCACTCAGGGCCTCTAAGCAGTCTTCTATCTCACAGAGGACTAATTTTGCAGCTTCTGGTGTCTCCACACTTCCCCAGTTCTGGGGAAGGTCCTACCTCTCTAGGATGTGCTGTACCCTAGACCAATTTCCTACTAGGGGCTCCTCAATTGGAAGCCACACAGAGAGGGGGCTCCCAAGTGAAGCTGCACCTTCTACCACTGCAGGCACTGGGACCTCCCCACCATCCACAAAGGTGTTCTGGGCATCTCCCCCACCATCCGTAGAGTTAGCTGGCCCAAAGGTTGCACCAATGTAGACAGATTTCAGGTTCAGAGGTCCTGCCGACTACTGCCAGATGTAACTTCAAGGGAAAATCCCAGGGCAAAATACCTTTGAAACCGAAATCAGTCAAAGGGAGAAATAAAGTGGGAGAAACCCATTTATTGCTTACATGCAGTCATCCACT
>JAVSCE010002442.1:0-46525 GCA_032199065.1 Smutsia gigantea
AAAAAAAAAGAAAAAAAGAAGAAAGAGAGAAAAAAAAGAAAAAAGAAAGAAAAGACAAAACAAAAAGCAAAACAAAAAACAAAACAAAACAAAAAAAACCGCCCACCGGGAATAGATTCTGTGGGAATGATGTAGGTGGCGCTATTGCCCCCTATTCCGCAGCCGTGGCTGCGCCGCTCCGCAGGGCCCTTTATCCCTCTGGCAGGGGTGGGAACGAATAGGAGGCTGTTGGTCTCAGTGAGAAGTGTAAGTATGGCTACGCTTCCCCAGTCGCCAGCTAAGGCGTCTGAAACGCCCCAGGACTCCCAGCCTGCTGGGCTGAGTGTGCTGGGGCGATCCGGCTCCTCTGCTGGGCTCCTGTCTCTTCACGACCGCTGAAGAAAGTGCGCACTTTTTTTTTTCCTTCCCGGGAGCCGGCTGCAAGCACCCTGGCGCGTTCCCCGCTCAGATCCTGCTCCTGTGCCTCTCCAATCTCTGCTGCACCACGCAATGTGGGTCAGCGCTCCCCACACAGATCACCGGGGCTGGCTACTTCGCGGGGTGTACTTCCACTCCCTCCCGGCTCTGAATCCTGTCCTCCCGCCGGTGCGCTGGGGTGGGGGAGTGCTCGGGTCCCGACGGGTCACGGCTCCGTATCTTACCCGCCTCTTGGGGTGCCGAGTCCTCTCGGGTGTAGCTGCACACTGTACGCTTTCCTGTGTATTCTGGTCTCTCTTTTAGGAATAGATGTATTTGCTGTGTTTTTATAGATAAATATAGTGTTGGGAGGAGATTTCTGCCGCCCTGCTCACGCCGCCATCTTCCCGGAAGTCTCGACTGTTGGTCTTTTGAAGCAGTCTCTGAATCCAAAGGACAGATAAACCATCCTGCCGGGGCCTGCCGGCATGAGTCAAACAATTCCTGAGTGGGGACATCAGGCTGTATATACAAGATGACAGGAGGGCAAACTGTCTGGTGCAGAATGCCGCCTGTGTAGTTCTAAGAACTTTATACAGTTCATCTTCACAATATCCCCGTGAGATAGGTGCTTTACAGCTAAGGAAACAGAGGTTCAGAGATATTAAGTAATGTGCCCAAGGCCACACAGGTGAGAAGTGGCAGAGCCAGTACACTATTATTACCCTGATCTCTACACGAATGACTCAGAATCCCATGGTTACGCAAGAAAATATTTTACTTTTAAGAGATGCATGCTCAAGTATGTAGAAGTAGGGTTAGGATGTCTGTAACTTAGCAAAAAAACTCAAGAGATTTTTTAAATGCAGCAAAATGTAAACAACTATTGAATCTGGGTAGAAGGTATATGGGGATCATTTTACTATCCCCTAACAGTTTCAGACATGTTAGAAATTTTTCATAATAAAAAGACAGGGAAAATATTTTAGAAATTCTACAAGTGTGCCCTTTTTTGCTACTTTAGTACAATTTAATTCAACAAATATATTACTGAATTTTGTTGGAGCCTAACCAGGTCCCCTAATCTCAGGGAGCTCATAGTCTCATTACAACCAAAAGACTGTTTAAGATGGAGAGTACATAAAATGTTTCAAAGAATGGCAAAGTATGAACCAATTTACGCAATTCAGAAATTAAAATCTTCGAATATAACTTCACTTAAAAACATTAACACATGAAAGTAATGTTCCACTTAATTTTTTTTTAAGTAAGGTAAACAGTGGTGTGTATGGCGTCATGGGGAAGACAGTGTAGCTCAGAGAAGACAAATAGAGACTCTGTGGCATCTTACTACCCAGATGGACAGTGACTGCAATGGTTCATAAGGGGGGACTCGATAATATGGGTGAATATAATAACCACATTGTTTTTTGTTTTTCTTGTGAAACCTTCATAAGAGTGTGTATCAATGATACCTTAAAAAAAAAGAAATGCTTTTGCAGCATACCACAAAAAAAAGTAATGTAAACAAGAACTCATCTTCTAAATGCTTCAATAGTCCTAAATGTCTTCAAAGACATTTTTGTAAAGATGTTTTAAATAAACGTAGACAAAGATGCTAAGCATTTTTTTCTTTAATCAAGTTCAAGAATTATAAACTTTGCTGCTTTCTTTTCTATAATAAGCCAGTCAGAATGCTGTCAAAAAATAGTGGCTTACCCTATTAAAAAAATACTTAAAAAAAAAATCACAGTGTAAATGTAAGATCTTTTTTCCACAAAATATGAATTAACTCTGACCTATATGGTTACCCACAATTTACCTAAATTAAGGTCATTTTTAATTCTTATTTAAAAATTAAATTCATATTCTGAATACTATTTTATATAACACATAGCACATGCCAGGGCACAGTGATATTATATCTGTCCCATTAGTAAGCACTGAGGGAAAGAATGAACTCATCCTTGTGTCCTAGCAAAGCTAATGGCGGTTAGGAGAAGCTCAACATGTTAACAGTAGTCAATTCAGGGAGCATCAGGTGCACTGGCTCAGACATTTTGAAAAATAATACTCCCCCTCCACACACACACACACAAATAATAATACCTAACAGATCATTACTTAAAAACAACAGTTGCAGAAAAGAGTTTGAGAGCTTAAAAGGTAAAGTCTATAAAAGTCTGCCCTTTTAAGGCATCACTATAACACAAGAGGAGTTAAGAGCCAACAAGAATGATTTAAATACATATAGACATGAATAATTAAAAGTGAGGAAATTTCACCTTACTGAAGACAACAAGTACAAACATTGGCAGTTTCCTGAAAAGTAACAATAACAATATCAAACTAATAAGAATATTAATAATATTAACATCAAACTAACATTTACTTAGGACTTTAGAATACCAGGCAGCACTACTAGTCCTCATGAATCCTCATGACTCTATGATGATTATGCTCTCATTTAATGGTTGCTTAAAGTGTTGACATACCTAGTAAGTAGCTACATCAACTTCAAACCAACTGTCAGGCTACAAATCAGCCCTTGTTCTCAACCAACTAATCTAAACATTTTGTCAGTAACATATACTTTAATTTAATAACTGGCTCCTTAAAGTTCCTTTTATCTATTGGTTTTTATAGAACTTTGTCTGGCTTCTAGAGACATCTACCTTATCCCCAGCCCTCACCTCTCGGCTGAGCTCAAATTCTTTATTTCTTCTACCATCTTAATATCAAGACAGAATCTTAGAATTGGAAAGGCTATCAAAAGCTATCCTCTCCAAATGAATTCAACAAATATTTTCTGAACATCTTAACACAGTACAGAACAAAACACATACATACAGCCTCTGTCCTCAAAGCTTAGTCAACTGTGAAGCCAGGAGCAAGTACATTACAAGTATCTACAAGTATGACAAGAAGAGAAATAAGAGTCCAATCACTCAAGACTCAAAAATCTCCAAAACGGAACCTAAAAATTTCTACCCTAAAACTGTCAATTGTTCCAGACCTTCCTGCCATGTTCTGTCATGGCACAAACACACTCCAGTCTCAAAATTTTAGGACTCACCCTTTTCCTCAGCAGCAGTCTGCACCAAGTTCTATTCTCACATCTGTCTCTAATTCCTCTAGCAAATAAATTCAGTCCCAGGAATCCAGACAATTGAAAAAAAATGTCCCAACATGTTTCTCTGCCTTCTAAAGGTTCTTCTCTTTCCAGTCTATCCTACACTTAGTATTTCCAAAGCACCACTTGATAAATAACCTACCCAATCCCTTCCAAATCCCCTTTCAAAGACATTAATGACTTCCCTACAGTGCCAGAATATGTTAAATCACCTATTGAAGTCAGGAGGGAGCTGGCAGGCTAATTAAGACTACCCCTGATTAATTCTCCAGGCTTCCAAGAGCTGGAGTCAAACGGAAGCTCCAGAAACTCTGTGTGTATCTGGCAAGAAGATCCTCTGCTCTGCCTTCCCTTAACCCTAGAGCCAACTCCATCAAAATCTACCCTAGACCACCAAGTCTTAACTAAGCCTGCTCTGTATTTCTGTCTACCTCAGTCCCAACAGGGAGCCAAGAACTCCTCATCCTGCAGAACCTAATCCCTACACAGCTCTTCCAACCTCACCTGTTGCCCTTCCCCACCTCTACAGTCCTTTTCACAGTGCCCCTTGGAACACAAGCCCAATCAGAAAACCTCCTATAATCTGAACCTTTTCTGGAAAGGTCCCTTGGCCTTCTCATTTTAACTGAATTACAGCTTTCCCCGGAAACATAGCTTCCTTTACAGACCTCTCAGATATAGCTGTTTCCTCTCCCATACCCTTCACATTATGGGCCCACTTCCAGACAGTTCTCCCTCCCTCCTCATGAAAAAACTCAGCTTTGAGTTTCATGTCATCAAACCATATGACCTATTACCCTCCCCTTGCAATCACGTACTACAGTCTCTCTCACTACTGCAATACCCCAAAACTGCAATGATGGTTTGACCCCACCAAGATTTTCAAGCCATTAATCCTACCACCTTTTTTACTAACCTTCACCCCTTCCTGTCTTTGCTTTCCTCACCAGCTAGCATAAATCCCATGGTCAGTCATCATGATCACTTCCTTGAATGCACTCTCAATTTGCCCCTCTCACTTAACTAAACCACAATTCCAGTTAAATCCAATGCCCTGCCTAACTCTAGTCTGTAACTGTGGATGAGAAAGCACACACAATCATGCTAACATCACTTTAACATGATCACAAACCCCACATGGGTCCTTAATGATGCACACTATTATTTCCCCAGTCCATCATCCACTACTCTCCCATTCTCCCAGGCAACTAACATTATCTTCTTTTCTCAAATCTCCAACAACTCTTACCCTATCCTTATTCTTAGCTCCTTGCTTCCTAATTCACTGAGAAAAAAAAGAGACTGTCCCCAAGCTCAAAGCGTCATATACATACACACCCATTTGTGCTCTACCTTGTCATTTACTTTGAATGAACTGCCTTTCTCCTAGCAACCCTCACTTGTATACTAATTTCCTCCCCTTACATCTACTCAAGAACATTCCTATAGAAATCCCAACAACCCCATCATCACCATTCTTATTTTCCTCTAGAAATATGGACCATTCTCACAAATATATAAACATCCTATTATTTTTTTCATCTTAAAAAAAACCAACTCTCTACTTCATTTCTCTCCTTTAGCACTGTGCAGAAAATGGAAGTTCCTATGGCCAGGACCCTCACCTGACCCTAAACTACCTGACAATGTAAATGGCCTACTACTAGGCTAATGCTCCTTTTGGCAATGAGCTATTATTAGCTGAGCTCTGGGCAGAGGCAGAGATGCAGGTGAATTACAGACCTGCAGACTGCTGGATGTAGATGTGATTCTAGTGTTCGACCTACCACCTGTGAGAATAAAGCCAGGTATAAATCCTTTTACCAAAAGAACATTCTGTTATCATTTCTCGGTCTCACCAAATCTATAATGAACTTGCCTGGGGCTTAAACCCTCAGGCAAGACAAGCATCCATCCCCATTTTCTCCTTCCAAGACAACTCCTTGAACTGTGTCCACAAATCACTCTTTCCAGCTTCTCTCTCTCAACCACTCATGAACCAACACCAGTTTTGCCCTACCACTCCAAAAACTGTTAGTCTTCAAGTCACCAACAATAAGCACCTTCTTAATCCAAAGTAAATTACCAATCCTCTTCTTTCTTTCTTTTTTAATTTTTTGGTATCATGAATATACACTTACACAAACAACACTGTGGTTACTAGATTTTCACCATTATCAAGTCCCCACCACATACCCCATTACAGTCACTGTCCATTAGCGTAGTAAGATGCTACAGAATCACTACTTGTCTTCTCTGCACTGTATTGCCTTCTCCGTGCCTCTCCCCCTAATTATGTGTGCTAATCATAATGCCCCTTTTCTCCCTTATCACTCCCTTCCCACCAATCCTCCCCAGTCCCTTTCCCTTTGTTAATTGTTAGTCCATTTTTGGATTCTGTGAGTCTGCTGCTGTTTTCTTCCTTCAGTTTTCCTTTGTTCTTATACTCCACAGATGAGTGAAATCATTTGATACTTGTCTTTCTCTGCCTGGCTTATTTCACTAAGCATAATACCCTCTAGCTCCATCCATGTTGTTGCAAATGGTAGAATTTGTTTTCTTCTTATGGCTGAATAATATTTCATTGTGTATATGTACCACCTCTTCTTTATCCATTCATTCATCTACTGATGGACACTTAGGTTACTTCCATTTCTTGGCTATTGTAAATAGTGCTGTGATAAACATAGGGGTGCATATGTCCTTTTCAAACTGGGCTCCTGCATTCTTAGGGTAAATTCCTAGGAGTAGAAATCCTGGGTCAAATGGTATTTCTATTTTGAGTTTTTTGAGGAACTTCCATACTGCTTTCCACAAAGGTTGAACTAATGTACATTTCCACCAGCAGTGTAGTAGGGTTCCCCTTTCTCCACATCCTCGCCAACATTTGTTGTTGTTTGTCTTTTGGATATTGGCCATCCTAACTGGTGTGACATAATATCTCACTGTGGTTTTTAATTTGCATTTCTCTGATGATTAGCGATGTGGAGTATCTTTTCAATGTGCCTGTTGGCCATCTGAATTTCTTCTTTGGAGAAGTGTCTGTTCAGATCTTCTCTTTTTCTCTTTTTTTTTAATTTTTATTTTTATTAAGGTGTCATTGATTTATACTCTTATGAAGGTTTCAAAAGAAAAACTATGTGGTTACTACACTCACCCTTATTATCGAGTCCCCCCGTACCCCATTGCAGTCACTGTCCATCAGTGTAGTAAGATGTCACAGAGTCCCTATTTGTCTTCTCTGAGCTACACTGTCTTGCTCATGACACACCATGTGCACCAATCATGATACCACCCAATCTCCTTCTCCCTCCCTCCCCACCGGCCCCCCCGCACCCCTCCCCTTTGGTAACCACTAGTTCCTTCTTGGAGTCTGTGAGTCTGCTGCTATTTTTTTTCCTTCAGTTTTGCTTCATTGTTATACTCCACAAATGAGGGAAATCATTTGGTATTTGTCTTTCTCTGCCTGACTTATTTTACTGAGCATAATATCCTCCAGCTCCATCCATGCTGTTGCAAATGGTAGGATTTGTTTCTTCCTTATGGCTGAATAGTATTCCATTGTGTATATGTACCACCTCTTCTTTAGCCATTCATCTACTGATGGACACTTAGGTTGCTGCCATATCTTGGCTATTATAAATAGTGCTGCGATAAACATGGGGGTACATGTGTCTTTTTGAATCTGAGAAGTTGTTTTCTTTGGGTCAATTCCTAGGAGTGGAGTCCCCAGGTCAAACGGTATTTCTATTTTTAGTTTTTTGAGGAACTTCCATATTGCTTTCCACAATGGTTGAACTAGTTTACATTCCCACCTGCAGTGTAGGAGGGTTCCCCTTTCAACACATCGTCACCAGCATTTGTTGTTCCTAGTCTGTTCGATGTTGGCCATCCTAACTGGTATGAGGTGATATCTCATTGTGGTTTTAATTTGCATTTCCCTGATAATTAGCAATGTGGAGCATCTTTTCATATGCCTGTTGGCCATCTGAATTTCCTCTTTGGAGAAGTGTCTGTTTACATCCTCCGCCCATTTTTTAACAGGGTTATTTGCTTTTTGGGTGTTGAGGCGTGTGAGTTCTTTATATATTTTGGATGTTAACCACTTGTAGATATGTCATTTACAAATATATTCTCCCATACTGTAGGATGCCTTTTTGTTCTGCTGATGATGTCCTTTGCTGTACAGAAGATTTTTAGCTTTATGTAGTCCCTTTGTTCATTTTTTGTTTCCCTTGCCTGAGGAGATGCGTTCAAGAAAAAGTTGTTCATGTTTATATTCAAGAGATTTTGCCTATGGTTTCTTCTAAGAGTTTGGTTGACTGCTCTCTTTGAAACACTTTCAAGTGGTCAAGGACACCACTCTCATGCTCTTCCTCCTGTCTTCTTTATTCAGCCTCCTTTATAACTCACCCTCATCTCTCTGATCTCAAAACACTACAGTACCCTACCCTAAGGCTCAGTCTTCAGACCTTTCTCTTTTCTAACTATACTCAATGCCTAGGCAATCACATTCCAACTCACAGCTTAAGTACCATCAAAATATTGACTACCCCCAAATTAATATCTCCAGACTTTATTTTTCCTCCAAATGCCAGATCCATATACGCAACTGCCTACTCACCATCTCCTTTGGGCTGTTTAACAGACACCTCAAACTTAACATGTCCAAAACTGAAATCCTTACCCAAATAAAAATCTGCTTTAACACCAGGAAACCCTGTAACTGCCATTTACAGGTAAATGTAAATTCCATAAGTAGAGGGATTTTTACCATTTGTTCCCTGCTGTATCTGCATGGACTAGAACAGAATCTTTCCGGTCTCAATCAATGGCACTAACATTTTTCCAATCAATCACTCAGGCCAAAAATTTTGTGATTTTTGATTCCCTTCTTTCTTTTTTAATATCCACTATTGAGTCCTAATGGCTCTATCTCCAGAATGCCTCCAGAATCCATTAACTTTTCATCACTTCTATTGCTACCACCTTGGTCCAAAGCACCATCTCTCTCACCTGGATTGTTGCCACAACCTCCTAACTGATCTCCTTGCTTCAATTTTTGCTCATAGTCTACTCTCAACACAGCAGCCAGTGTGAACTTGCAAAGGTCTAAACCAAATCATATCACTCTTGGGCTCAAAGTCCTCCAAAACTTCTTTTCTCAGCTCTCCATGGCTTGTCTCCACCCCCCCCTTACCTCTCTGACCTCATCTTCTATAACCAGAATACCATATAATTTACCATCCAAGCCAAGACACTACTGAGAGTGGAAATGGGCACTGTTAATAATTTCATGAAGACAAGAGACTATGATAAATGGGACATATGATCCCTCCATACTTGCTCCCTCACTCATTCTGCCCACCCACATTCTCAAACTTGCCAGGCATACTTCCACCTTTACCTTGCTCACCATCCAGATACCTTACTTGCTCTAGCTCTTCACTCGAGAGTCACCCTCTTCAGTAAGGTCTTTCTTGGTCACCCTATCTAAAATTTTTTTCAACCCCTACCTGCTGCACACTCATATTTCCTCTTCTTGCTTTAGTTTTTCTCCTCAGCACTGATCATACTATACATTTTACTCACTTACCTTATATACTGACCATCTCCCTAAGAAAATAAAAGTGTCATATGAGGAGGGATTTTTGCCTAATTTGTTCCCTGCTCTATCTCCATAGACCAAAACAGAACCTGTCACAAGCATTCAGTAATATCTGCTGAGTGATTATGCAAATAAAAAGAGTCATTCTGGTAACACACTCTTGTTAGAGACTTCATAACTAGAGTAGAAATAACATAGGAAGAACAGGAATGTAGTTTTTGGTGGATGAGAAAAGAAGTGACTAGTATGAAATTATAATTAAATGTTGATCAAAAAGAATACCATACTGAGTTTAATATTATTACTTAGAAATAATATCTGGAAGGTTCACAAAAGACTTCAAGGAAAATGCAGGTGCTCAAAATTTTCATTTATTTCTTACTTCCTAGAAGATAATTTCCAAACTCCTTAGCCTGTCAAGGGACAGTCTTGCCTTGACACACACCTCCAATCCTATCTCACATTATTTCCCTACATAAACCTTCTTGTTCCAGCCAAATCTCTTTTCATTTTTATTTTCAGTTCGCCTTCGTGTTTACATTTACATCAGGCCTCATTTTATTTATCTGTTCTAATTTCCAAGCCCTGGCTCCATGAAACCTTCCTTCCTAACTACACAGTCTACCTCCAGTGATAAATCCCAACTCTGGACTCTTAAAGCACTGTTTATACATACCACTAACTTGGAGATTTTTATTCTCATATTTAATGTTTATATCTTGTCTTTCCAGCAAGAATGACAGGTCACCTCAAGGCTGAGAGCATCTTAGAACTATGTATCTCCAGTCGCACTACCATGGCCAAACACAAGAAACTCTCTTATATGCTTACTAAGTGCATTGTCATAATTTGCTCTGTGAAAAAGACCACAGCAAAATTAATGAGTTTTAAAATTAACATTAGGCATATCTAACAATAACAAACAGAATTTTTGTCCTGAAATTTCCAAGCTAGGTAACTTCTTTTAGGATGGTCAAAAATTAGACTTTTAAAATCTACAATATTAAGTTCACTTCCACTCACCACATTTTCTAAAAAATAAAAAACAAACTAATTATAGCCATGCATGTTAAATCAGATTTTAAGCTTTCCAATTCATGTTAGGAAGACTTATCAATGAGAACCCAGTGGGGAGATTTTAGTTGAAGGAGTGAAGCACACTGGGTTTTGGCATCCTTCCAGAATGGTATAGAGTAGGGGATGGGAAACTATGGCCTGGAGGCCAAATACAGCCAGGTGCCTTTCCATTTAAATATTTATTGGCATACTGGATTAAAGATGGCGGCACGAGAGGTGAGACAGAGACCTCCTCCTAAAATCACATATAATACAAAAATATAATTAATACAACTAATCCTGAAAGAGCAACAGGGCAACAGGAAAGAAGGCTGCACCAGACTCCCTAAACCTGGAGAAAAGAGTAGACCTCAAAGAACAGGTTAACATACCAAAGCTGCGACCCTGTGGGGCCCAAAGCCTTTCCCCACCCTAGCTCACCTGCAGGAGGATGTGAAACAGAGCAGGGAGGGAGTGGAGGCCTGGGACTGCTGAACACCTAGCCCTGGAGATGTGCTCTAGGAGCATGAACCTACATTGCATGGTGCTCTGGTGATTTAGTGGGGTTGGAAAGCTAAGACAGGTGGAATACCTGGAGAGACGAAGATTCCAGCTGCTTGTGGAAAACAGGGATTCACATTGATCTGATCTGGGTGGGCAGTCTGAGAGACTTCCTAAAAGCGAGAGAGTTACTAAAGGGGCAAGGATTGCATAGAACTTACTGCTCAGGTGAAAGGACAGGTAGACAAAATTGTCCGGGTGCACTCAGCCCAGCAGGTTAACCTTAAATGAACTTCAGGTGCTCCATCCCCCTGGCTGGCTACATAGCTCCAAGGCCCCCAACCGTGATACTCAGCCTGCTGTGTCTTCCTCCCGGCTAGCCTGCACCTGGCTCAGGCTCGCAAACAGGCAACCCCTACCCTGGCGTCAGGCCAGCCAGAGGGAAGCCCTGCCTACTGCATCCACAAACACAAAGCATAGAGGCTTACACCTGTGTCTTCGGCCCACTGATTCTGGCAGTGGAGACAGGCATAGCAGTCAGGAAGCAGGAAACAGCTCTTTGCTCACCCCAAGCACCAAGACTGCTTCACTGCAACCCCCAACATTGCTCCAGGGGCTGAGCAGCTCCAGGGAGCAGAGGGCACCACACACAAATGATGAAACGTCAAAAGAACCTGGTTCAAAGCAAAATTGTGAACACACCTGAGAAAGATTCAAATGAAATCAACCTCATGAATATTCCTGAAAGAGATTTCAAAATAAAAATCATTAACATGTTCACTGAGGTAGAGAAAAATATTCAAGAACTCAGGAACAAATTTAGGACAGAGATTCAATTGTTGAAGAACACAATGGAGTGCATTAAAAGCAGATTAGACACGGTGGAGGAGACAATAAATGAAATAGAAATTACGGAAGAGGAATACCAAGAAGCAGAGGCACAGAGAGAAAAAAGAATCTCTAAAAATGAAAGAATACTGACAGAGCTGTGTGACGAATCCAAACAGAACAATATTCGTATTATAGGGGTACGAGAGAAGAAGAGAGAGAAAAAGAGATAGAAAGTGTCTTTGAAGAAGTAATTGCTGAAAAAATCCCCAATATGGGAGAGAAGATATTAAAATGGCAAAGATCAAGGATAAAGACAGACTATTAAAATGACCAGAGAGAGAAATAAGATCACATACAAAGGAAAACACATCAGGCTATCATCACACTTCTCAGCAGAAACCTTACAGGCCAGAAGGGAGTGTCATGATATATTTAATGCAATGAAACAGAAGGGCCTCGAAACAAGAATACTTTATCCGGCAAGATTGTCATTTAAATATGAAGGATGGATTAAACAATTTCCAGAGAAGCAAAAGCTAAGAGAATTTAGCTCCCACAAACCATCTGTACAGTGTATTTTGGAGGAACTTCTATAGATAGAAATGTTCCTAAGGCGAAATAGCTGTCACCAGAGGTAATAAAAAGGGATAGACAAAAAGTACAGAATATGATACCTAATATATAAAGAATGGAGGAGGAAGAAAAGGAGGGAGAAAAAAAAGAACCTTTAGATTGTGTTTGTAATAGCATGCTAAGTGAGTTAAGTTAGAGTCTTAGATAGTAAGGAAGTTAATCTTGAACCTTTGGTAACCACGAATCTAAAGCCTGCAATGACATTAAGTACACACCTATCAATAATCACCCTGAATGTAAACAGCCTGAATGCACCAATCAAAAGACATACAGTCACTGAATGGATAAAAAAAAGCAAGACACAACTATATGCTGCCTACAAGAGACTCACTTTAAACCCAAAGACATACACAGACTAAAAGTGAAGGGATGGAAAAGGTATTTCATGCAACTAATAGGGAGAAAAAAGCAGGTGTTGCGGTACTTGTATCCGACAAAATAGACTTCAAAACAAAGAAAGTCACAAGACACAAAGGACATTACACAATGATAAAGGGATCAATCAAACAAGAGGATATAACTATTATAAATATCTATGCACCCAACACAGGAGCACCTACATATGGGAAACAAATACTAACAGAATTAAAAGGGGAAATAGAATGTAATGCATTAATTCTAGGACACTTCAATACTCCACTCACTCCAAAGGACAGATCAACCAGACAGAAAATAAGAACAACACATTAGAGGCACTGAAAAACACATTAGAACAGATGAACCTAACAGACATCTACAGAACTCTATACCCAAAAGCAGCAGAATACACATTCCTCTCAAGTGCACCTGGAACATTTTCCAGAATAGACCACATACTAGGCCACAATAAGAGCCTCAGGAAATACAAAAAGATTCAAATTGTACCAACTAACTTATCAGAACACAAGGGTATAAAACTAGAAATAAACTGTACAAAGAAAACAAAAAAGGCTCCCAAACATATAGAGGCATAACAACATGCTCCTAAATAATCACTGGATCAATGACCAAATTAAAACAGATCAGGCAATATATGTAGACAAATGAAAACAACAGCACAACAGCCCAACATCTGTGGGACACAGTAAAGACAGTTATAAGAGGGAAGTATAGAGTAATCCACGCCTATTTAAAGAAGGAAGGACAATCCCAAATGAATAGTCTAAATTCATAATCATTGAAATTGGAAAAAAAAAGAACAAATGTACCCCAAACTCAGCAGAAGGGCAGACATAATAAAGATAAGGGAAGAAATAAATAAAATTGAGAAGAATAAAACAATAGAAAAATCAATGAAACCCAGAGCTGGTTCTTTGAAAAAATAAACAAAATAGATAAACACCTAGGCAGACTTATTAAGAGAAAAAGAGAATGTATACACATAAAAAGAATCAGAAATGAGAAAGAAAAAATCACTACAGACACCACAGAAATACAAAGAATTATGAGTGAATACTATGAAAATCTATATGCTAACAAACTGGATAACCTACAAGAAATGAACAACATTGTAGAAAAATACAACCTTCCAAGACTAACCCACAAGAAACACAAAATCTAAACAGGCCAATTACCAGCAATGAAATTACCTTAGTAATCAAAAAACTGCAGAACAACAAAACCCCCGGGCGAGATGCATTCACTGCTAAATGTTATCAGACATTCAGAGAAGACATAATACCCATTCTCCTGAAAGTTTTCCAAAACACAGAAGAGGAGGGAATACTTCCAAACTCATTCTTTGAAGACAGCATCACTCTAATTAGAAAGCCAGGCAAACACAACCCCAAAAAAGAAAACTACAGACCAATATCCCTGATGATCATAGATGTAAAAATACTTAACAAAATATTAGCAAACTGAATTCAAAAATACATCAAGGGCATAATACACCATGATTAAGTGGGATTCATCCCAGGGATGCAAGGATGGTAAAACATCCGAAAATGCATCAACATCACCCACCACATCAACAAAAAGGACAAAAACCACATGATCATCTCCATAGATGCTGGATGCATTCGACAAAATTCAATATCATTCATGACAACAATTCTCAACAAAATGGGTATAGAGGGCAACAAAGTACCTCAAAATAATAAAGGCCATATACAACAAACCCACAGCCAACATTAAACTTAACAGCAAGAAGCTGAAAGCTTTTCCTTTACGATCGGGAACAAGACAAGGATGCCCACTCTTCCCACTTCTATTCAACAGAGTACTGAAAGTCCTAGCCATGGCAATTAGACAACACAAAGAAATAAAAGGCATCCAGATCCGCAAGGAAGAAGTTAAGCTGTCCATTTGCAGATGACATGATATTGTACATAAAAAACCCTAAAGAATCTACTCCAAAACTACTAGATCTAATATCAGAATTCAGCAAAGTTCCAGGATACAAAATTAATACGCAGAAATCTCTGGCATACCTATACACTAACAATGAACTAGCAGAGAGAGAAATCAGGAAAACAATTCCATTCACAGTTGCATCAAAAAGAATAAAATACCTAGGAATAAATCTAACCAGGGAAGTGAAAGACCTATACCCTGAAAACTACAAGACACTCATGAGAGAAATTAAAGAAGATACCAATAAATGGAAACACATCCTGTGCTCATGGGTAGGAAGAATTAATATTGTCAAAATGGCCATCCTGCCTAAAGCAATCTACAGATTCAATGCAATCCCTATCAAAATACCAAAAGCATTCTTCAACGAACTAAAGAAAATCATTCAAAATTCACATTGAACCACAAAAGACCCCGAATAGCCAAAGCAATCCTGAGAAAGAAGAAAAAAGCTGGGGGGATGATGCTCTCTGACTTCAAGCTCTACTACAAAGCCATAGTACACAAGACAATTTGGTACTGGCACAAGAACAGACCAAGAGACCAATGGAACAGACTAGAGAGCCCTGATATGAACTCAACCATTATGGTCAATTAATATATGATAAAGCAGCCATGGACATACAATGGGGAGATGACAGCCTCTTCAGCAGCTGGTGTTGTCAAAACTGGACAGCTACATGTAAGAGAATGAAACTGGATTATTGTTTAACCCCATACACAAAAGTAAACTTGAAAAGGATCAATGACCTGAATGTAAGTCATGAAACCATAAAACTCTTAGAAGACAATATAGGCAAAAATCTCCTGAATATAAGCATGAGCAACTTCTTCCTGAATGCATCTCCTCGAGCAAGGTAAACAAAAGCAAAAATGAACTCACGGGACTACATCAAACTAAAAAGTTTCGGTACGGCAAAGGACACCATCAACAAAACAAAAGGCATCCTACAGTACGGGAGAATACATTTCTAAATGACATATCCGACAAGGGGTTAACATCCAAAATACATAAAGAACTTACACGCCTCAACACCCAAAAAGGAAATAACCCGATTAAAAAATGGGTAGAGGATATGAAGAGACAGTTCTCCAAAGAAGAAATTCAGATGCCCAACATACACATGAAAAGATGCTCCACATCACTAATCATCAGGGAAATGCAAATTAAAACCACAATGAGATATCACCTCACACCAGTAAGGATGGCCAGCATCCAAACGACTAAGAAGAACATATGCTGGCGAGGAAGCGGAGAAAGGGGAACCCTCCTACACTGCTGGTGAGAAAGTAATCTAGTTCAGCCATTGTGGAAAGCAATATGGAGGTTCCTCAAAAAACTAAAAATACAAATACCATTTGACCCTGGAATCTCACTCCTTGGAATTTATCCAAAGAATACAACTACTCAGATTCAAAAAGACATATGCACCCCTATGTTTATTGCAGGACTTTTTACAATATCCAAGATATGGAAGCAACCCAAGTGTCGATCAGTAGAATGGATAAAGAAGATGGGGTACATATACACAATGGAATACTATTCAGCCATAAGGAAGAAACAAATCCTACCATTTGCAACAACATGGATGGAGCAGGAGGGTATTATGCTCAGTGAAATAAGCCAGGCGTAGAAAGACAAGTCCCAAATTATTTCCCTCATTTGTGGAGTATAACAACAAAGCAAAACTGAAGGAACAAAATAGTAGCCGACTCAGAGACTCCAAGAAGGAACTATGGTTATCAAAGTGGAGGGGTGTAAGAGGGTGGGTGGGGAGGGTGGGAGTAGGGGATTGAGGGGTATTATGTTTAGTACACATGGTATCGGGGATCACAGGGAAAACAGTGTAGCACAGAGAAGGCAAAGAGTGAATCTGTGGCATCTTACTACACTGATGTACTGTGACTGCATTGGGGTATGGGTGGGGACTTGTTAATATGGGAAAATGTAGTAACCACATTGTTTTTTCATGTGAAACCTTCACAAGAGTGTATATCAGTTCCGGGAAGATGGTGGCGTGAGCAGGGCAGTGGAAATCTCCTCCCAAACCCATACATATCTATGAAAATACAGCAAATACAACTATTTCTAAAAGAGAGACCAGAATACACAGGACAACGCACAGTCTGCATCTGGACCTGAGACGACTCAGCACTCCACGAGGCGGTCTTAAAGAGACCAGCCGACATACGTGGCACCACTGTGCCAGTGACCACTTCCATCGCCATGAAAAGACAGAGGAATATGGTACAGACAAGGCTCACCCAGACACAGACAACACCTGAGAGGGAACCTGAAGGGATGGAAATGCATAATCTTCCTGAAAAAGAATTCAGAATAAAAGTCATAACCATGCTGATGGATCTACAGAGAAATATCCAAGAGCTGAGAGAGGAAGTGAGGGAAGTCAGGAAAGACTATGCAGAAATGAGACAAGCCATCAACGGGCTTAGCAGCAGACTGGATGAGATGCAAGAGACTGTTAATGCAATAGAAATCAGAGAACAGGAATACAGAGCAGCTGAAGCAGAGACAGATTAAAGGATCTCTAGGAATGAAAGAATATTAAGAGAACTGTGTGACCAATCCAAACGGAACAATATTGGCATTATAGGAGTACCAGAGGAAGAAGAGAGAGAAAAAGGGATAGAAAGTGTCTTTGAAGAAATAATTGCTGAAAACTTCCCCATGTTGGGGAAGGATATAGTCTCGCAATCCACAGAAGCCCACAGATCTCTCAACACAAGGGACCCAAGGAAGACAACAGCAAGACACATAATAATTAAAATGGCAAAGATCAAAGATAAGGACAGAGTATTAAAGGCAGCTAGGGAGAGAAGAAAGATCACCTACAAAGGAAAACAGATCAGACTATCATCAGACTTCTCAACAGAAACCCTACAGGCTAGAAGAGAATGGCACGATATATTTAATGTAATGAAACAGAAGGGCCTCGAACCAAGAATACTGTATCCAGCACGATTACAATTAAATATGACAGAGGGGTTAAACAATTTCCAGACAAGCGAAAACAGAGAATTTGCCTCCCATAAACCACCTCTACAGGACATCTTAAAGGGACTGCTCTAGATGGAAGCACACCTAAGGCTAAAAAGATGTCACCAGAGAAAATAAAATCATAGCAAAGAAAGCAGACCATCGAAACACTAACCAAAGGCAAAGAATAAAACACCTAGTATATAAAGAATGGAGGAGGAAGAATAAGAAGGGAGAGAAAGAAAGAAACATCAGACTGTGTTTACAATAACTTAACAAGAAAGTTAAATTAGATTGTTAGATAGTAAAGAAGCAACCCTTGAACCTTTGGTAACCATGAATCTAAAGCCAGCAATCGCAGTAACTACCTATGGATAATCACCCTAAATGTAAATGGACTGAATGCACCAATCAAAAGACACAGAGCAACAGAATGGATAAAAAAGCAAGACCCATCTATATGCTGCCTACAAGACACTCACCTCAAACCCAAAGATATACACAGACTAAAAGTGAAGGGATGGAAAAAGATATTTCATGCAAACAACAAGGAGAAAAAAGCAGGTGTTGCAGTACTTGTATCAGACAAAACAGACTTCAAAAGAAGAAAGTAGCAAGAGATAAAGAAGGACATTACATAATGATAAAGGGGTCAATACAACAAGAGGATATAACCATTATAAATATATATGCACCCAACATGGGAGCGCCGGCATATGTGAAACAAATACTAACAGAATTAAAGGAGGAAATAGCAATGAATTCAATTTAGGTGACTTCAACACACCACTCACTCCAAAGGACAGATCAACCAGACAGAAAATAAGTAAAGACACAGAGGCACTGAACAACACACTAGAACAGATGGACCTAACAGACATCTACAGAACTCTACACCCAAAAGTAACAGGATATACATTCTTCTCAAGTGCACATGGAACATTTTCCAGAATAGACCACATACTAGGCCACAAAAAGAACCTCAGTAATTTCAAAAAGATTAAATTCTACCAACCAACTTCTCAGATCACAAAGGTATAAACTAGAAATAAATTTTAGAAAGAAATCAAAAAGGCTCACAAATACATGGAGACTTAACAACATTCTCCTAATTAATCAATGGGTTAACGACCAAATCAAAACTGAAATCAAAGAATATATGGAGACTAGTGACAACAACAACACAAAGCCACAACTTCTGTGGGACGCAGCAAAGGCAGTTCTAAGAGGAAAGTATATTGCAATCCAGATCTATTTAAAGAAGGAAGAACATTCCCAAATGAATAGTCTAAAGACACAATTACTGAAATTGGAAAAAGAACAAATGAGGCCCAAAGTCACCAGAAGGAGGGACATAATAAAGATCAGAGAAGAAATAAATAAAATTGAGAAGAATAAAACAATAGAAAAAATCAATAAAACCAAGAGCTGGTTGTTTGAAAAAATAAACAAAATAGATAAACCCCTAGCCAGACTCATTAAGAGAAAAAGAGAATCTACACACATAAACACAATCAGAAATGAGAAAGGAAAAATCACGACGGACCCCACAGAAATACAAAGAATCATAAGAGAATATTATGAGAATCTATATGCTAACAAGCTGGAAAACATAGAAGAAATGGACAACTTCTTAGAAAAATAAAACCTTCCAAAACTGACAAAACAAGAAGCAGAAAAACTAAACAGACCAATCACCACCAACGAAACTGAAGCGGTAATCAAAAAACTACCCAGGAACAAAACCCCTGGACCTGATGGATTCACCTCTGAGTTCTACCAGACATATAGAGAGAAATAACACCCATTCTCCTTAAAGTTTTCCAAAAAATAGAAGAGGAGGGAATACTTCCAAACTCATTCTATGAAGCCAGCATCACTCTAATACCAAAACCGGGCAAAGACCTCACCAAAAAAGAAAATTACAGACCAATATCCCTGATGAACGTAGATGCAAAAATACTCAACAAAATATTAGCAAACCGAATTCAAAAATACATCAAGAGGATCATACACCATGATCAAGTGGGATTCATCCCAGGGATGCAAGGATGGTACAACATTCGAAAATCCATCAACATCATCCACCACATCAACAAAAAGAAGAACAAAAACCACATGACCATCTCCATAGATGCTGAAAAAGCATTTGATAAAATTCAGCATCCATTCCTGATTAAAACTCTCAACAAAATGGGTATAGACGGCAAGTACCTCAACATCATAAAGGCTATATATGACAAACCCACAGCTAACATCATACTTAACAACCAGAAGCTGAAAGCTTTTCATCTAAGATCGGGAACAAGACAGGGATGCCCAGTCTCTCCACTGTTACTCAACATAGTACGAGAGGTCCTAGCCATGGCAATCAGACAAAACAAAGAAATACAAGGCATCCAGATTGGTAAAGAACAAGTCAAATTATCACTGTTTGCAGATGAAATGATACTGTACATTAAAAACCCTAAAGACTCCACTCCAAAACTACTAGAACTAATATCTGAATTTGCAGGATACAAAATTAACACACAAAAATCTGTTGCTTTCCTATACTCTAATGATGAACTAACAGAAAGAGAAATCAGAAAAACAATTCCATTCACAATTGCATCAAAAAGAATAAAATACCTAGGAATAAACCTAACAAAGGAAGTGAAAGACCTGTACTCTGAAAACTACAAGACACTCCTAAGAGAAATTAAAGAGGACACTAACAAATGGAAATCCATTCCATGCTCTTGGCTAGGCAGAATAAATATTGTCAAAATGGCTATACTACCTAAAGCAATCTACAGATTCAATGCAATCCCTATCAAAATACCAACAGCTTTCTTCAATGAACTGGAACAAATAATTCTAAAATTCATATGGAACCACAAAAGACCCCGAATAGCCAAAGCAATCTGGGAAGGAGAAATAAAACAAGCGGAATTACGCTTCCTGACTTCAAGCTCTACTACAAAGCCACAGTAATCAAGACAATTTGGTATTGGCACAAAAACAGACCCACAGACCAGTGGAACAGAATAGAAGATCCAAACGTTAACCCAAACATATACAGTCAATTAATATTTGATAAAGGAGCCTTGGATATACAATGGGGAGATGACAGCCTCTTCAGCAGATGGTGCTGGCAAAATTGGACAGCTACATGTAAGAGAATGAAACTGGACAGCTACATGTAAGAGAATGAAACTGTACTACTGTCTAACCGCATACACCAAAGTAAACTCAAAATGGATCAAAGGCCTGAATGTAAGTCATGAAACCATAAAACTCTTAGAAAAAAACATAGGCAAAAATCTCTTGGACATAAACATGAGCAACTTCTTTATGAACATATCTCCCCGGGCAAGGGAAACAAAAGCAAAAATGAACAAGTGGGACTATATCAAGCTGAAAAGCTTCTGTACAGCAAAGGACACCATCAGTGGAACAAAAAGACATCCTACAGTATGGGAGAATATATTCATAAATGGCGTATCCGATAAGGGGTTGACATCCAAAATATATGAAGAACTCACGCATCTCAACAAACATAAAGTAAATAATCCAATTCAGAAATGGGCAGAGGACATGAATAGACACTTCTCCAAAGAAGAAACTCAGATGGCCAACAGGCACATGAAAATATGCTCCACATCACTAATCATCAGAGAAATGCAGATTAAAACCACAATGAGATATCACCTCACACCAGTGAGGATGGTCAACATCCAAAACACAAACAACAACAAATGTTGGCGAGGATGTGGAGAAAGGGGAACCCTCCTACACTGCTGGAGGGAATGCAAATTAGTTCAACCATTGTGGAAAGCAGTATGGAGGTTCCTCAAAAAACTCAAAATAGAAATACCATTGGACCCAGGAATTCCACTCCTAGGAATTTACCCTAAGAATACAGCACCCCAGTTTGAAAAAGATAAATGCACCCCTATGTTTATCGCAGCACTATTTACAATAGCCAAGAAAAGGAAGCAACCTAAGTGTCCATCAGTAGATGAATGGATAAAGAAGATGTGGTACATATACACAATGGAATATTATTCAGCCATAAGAAGAAAACCAATCCTACCATTTGCAACAACATGGATGGAGCTAGAGGGTATTATGCTCAGTGAAATAAGCCAAGCCGAAAAAGACAAGTATCAAATGATTTCACTCATATGTGGAGTATAAGAACAAAGAAAAAATACTGAAGGAACAAAACAGCAGCAGACTCACAGAACCCAAGAACGGACTAATAGTTACCAAAGGGAAAGGGACTGGGGAAGATGGGTGGGAAGGGAGAGATAAGAGGGAAAAAGGGGCATTATGATTAGCAGATGTAATGTTGGGGGGGCACAGGGAGGGCTGTACAACTCAGAGAAGACAAGTAGTGACTCTATAGCAGCTCACTACGCTGATGGACAGTGACTGTAATGGGGTTGGTGGGGGGGGGACCTGATGAAGCAGGTAGTTTAATAATCATAATATTGCACATGTAACTGTAGATTAATGATCCAAAATAAATTATTAAAAAAATTTTTTTAAAGTACTGGACTTATCAATAGAATAAGACTTACGTGTTGAACAAAAGGCTTAAGGGAAACTGGATTTAAATTTTTATCATTTAAAGAATTGAATATAAATTTTAAAACAATCTTTTCTGTACACATCACCATTATCCACCTCTCCTTTTTTATGGACACAAAATAAAAGAACAGTCTTTTCATTTTTCCCCACAAAAAAAAAAAAATATATATGACCTAAAACGTGTCAGCCATTAAAAATAATAATCTCACCTCCTTCCAAAAAATAGACAGACAAGCAAAGTAAGCTTTATTTAAAACACTTCCTTCCCTCATTCATTCAACAAACGTTCATCAAACACCTACAGTGCGCTGGGCACTAATGAAGAAAACAGGTAGTCTGCTCTTGAGGGGCCCACATTCTCACAGGGACGTGTGATATTCTAATGACAATTTTGTATGGTTTTCACAAACAAGATTTCTATACACCCTCCATTTAGAACCCTTTGCCCACTCCTTTCATTGGGCAGTTAATCCCACTGAGGCATCAGGGATCAGCTCAAACCCAGGAGCCTTTACTGGCCATTCTCCTGGCTCAGATATTTTCTCATTTGGGCTAATTTTTATCATAGCATTTTATACTGTTTGCAACAAAATGTTGTTTTCTCAACAAAACTCCAAGTTCCCTGAAGTGGGGACATAGTCATGTTAGCATCCCCACTAGTTAGCAAAGGGACTGGCATTTAGCAGATGCTGATTAAGTGTTTGAATTTATTATAAAATGAATAAATAATTGGCTGAATGACAAAGAGCAATGCTGCAGTGAGGAATCAGCCAAGCTGGGGCTAACTCAGTTCCTACATGATTAAAGAATTGTAACTAAATTTAAGTTGAAAATATCTACTAACTTTCCAGTGAGCATGTTTGAAATAATTATTAATATACTAAAAAGATATTTCCTCACAATGAAGAAATAAGTATCCATGAGGGAAAAAAATGGAAATAAGCAATACTTAACTATCTTTACTTGGTATATTTGAAACGAGTGAAACATTGTAGAAAAACGAATGTACTTAGTACCAAGTATTCCTGGCCCAAGTATAGAGAACTGAAAGGAACACTATTTTGAAGATACAAGCAATATAAAGCCAGACAGTATTCAGAACTCAAATTTACATTATGACAGACTTCTTGTTAATAACACCAAAATTCCAGATCTACCAAATATAAATAAAATTCAAACAGATGTCAATTTTACCCACAACATGCTACTGATTTTCCACAGCTAAATTAGACAAACCACAAAAATAGTGAAATCCATGCACAACAAATGGCTTGTGGGTTAAACTCAGACTTTATTAAACAACTCGACTGAGAGATTATTAAGACACCTAGAGAGCTAACATGCATTACTAAGTAAATATTAATATATCCTCACTATTCCAGTTCAAAGCCTTGACTTTTTAAGATATTACTTGAAATCATTACTAATGGGACTGGCAATATTAAACAAGATTAAATTCCAAAGACATTAAGTAAGTTATAGTACAGCCCTACCATAGAATATTATGTAATTAAGGAGATAAAGGCACATGGAAAGACGTCCATCATGTACCAATAAGTGAAAAAAGAAAACTGCAGAACAATGTGCATGGCAGGATCTCAGAGACAGTACAAGGGTTAAAACACAAACCTTATAGCAAGACTACCTGGCTCAGTTCTCAGCTCTGCCACTCGTTAGCTGTGCAACCTTTAGTAGTTACCTCTGTGCCTCAGTTTCTTCATCTGCTGAAAGTATAAAATAGAACTTACTTCTTGGGTATATTGTAAGAGGTTAATGGATTAATAAATGTAGAGCACTTAGCAAGCACATGTGTCAACTACAATTTTTTTGGAATTTTTGGGGAAAAAAAGAAAAATCCACATTATATAGTATGTGCATATATATGCAGGGAAGAAATGCTTCCATTTTTTTGCATTGTTTTTAGTTGTTTTTTTTAACAAAGAACATTTACTACTTTAGTAGTAAAAAAAAGGAAAACATAATAAAAATTCAGCACTAAGATCTTGCCCAATGAAAGATCTGTTAGGTGCAATTATTTAAACACTCGGGACCAAATTCCATGAACAATAATGTTAAAATATGTGAAAATTTTCAAGTGCAACAAAAATGACAGAGTACTTAACATCCAGACATAGTTCAACAATAATATGCTACACACCAATAAGAAGAACTGCAATGGCATTAAAATTATATCCCTTCATTTCCCAGAGGCAATAAATAATTCAAAAATATCCACCGAATCTAGAAATGGATGAGTATAAGAAATTTTCAGTTAGATAAACCTTCATTAATCTTATTAGTCTGAAATTAAGTAATGCCAAACCTAATTTCCTCCTATTCAACAATCTCTAATGACGACTCACTAAGACATACATAAATTTGGAAATAAGATAAACCAAATAACTACGGCAAAAACAAAATTCCTTAGAACCCTCTGCAAACTTTTCAGAGGAAGATTTCACCACCCACATGCTTTGAGGAAGCTTTGGTCCCCTGGATAAACTTAGCTTCTTCCATAAATACAGTGTACAAAACAACCAAATAGAAGAGCAGAAAGAGAACTTTGAGCTTCAGCTGCATTTTTGCTGAGCTGTAATACTGGTAAAGCCTGTTTCAAGAACCAAGCGTCCACCCTCAAAATTAAGGAAAGCACGTAGACAGCAAGCTGTCGTGTCCATTTCCTCACATTTACCAGAATGCTGTTTCATAAAATTGTAAATATTTATTATCAAACTTCAAACAGCATTATAATCATTGACTGTGTCCTACCTAAAAAGAACCTCCTAGACCACAAAAAAAGAAAAAAAAATTATCTAGTTAGTTAAAATAGCTTTTCAAAAAGAAATCAACCACTAAGATTCCTCCTTAAAATTATGGAATTCATAACTTTAAATGGCTTACATATGCCTAGAAAAAGAGAAAAAACTCAATTTTTTCATCATCAAAGCTATTATCATTATGATAATGTTTGGAAATGATGGAACAGAAACTTAGGAAGGTTTAATAAGTGACTTTTCACCAGAATCCAAATTGGCCCATCACAATCTTGAACAGCTAGATATTAAAAAGCATTTTGTTTTAGAGGAATCAAAGAGGAACTAAAGAAGATAGTATAGATTAAATATATTCTGCAAAAATAATCCACCTATTCTTTTCTAAGCTTTCTGGTACAGAAGTTTATATTTGTAAACATTTTGCAATTCTGCCTTAAGTGCTATGACTTTCAGACCTAATTTTTGTCAGGTAGTCAGGATTTACAAATAATGGAAGTAAAATCAGGAGATGGGTCAGAGTTCTGCAAGAGAAAGTGAAAGGAGACAGTTCATCGTGGGTTGAAAACAGATGAGTTTTGCCTAATCCTAAAAACTTTATTTGGATAAAATTAAGATTGCTTAGGAAGAAAATTTTACTCTGATCCTGACAGAAGGGAACGAGGCTAATTAATATCCCTTGACTAATTTTTTTTTAGTTTTCCAATTTTGATCCTTTCAAAAATTCACAGAAAATAAACTGAACACATAAATTAGTAAGAAAAAAAAAAGGACAAAAAATTGAGTATGTCTGCCGACATGCTTCTCGCTAGTCTCCAGCGTGGGTGTACTGGCATTACATGGGAGCAAGACCAAGCAAGCACCTTTTCAGACCGACATCTTAGATTAATGAGCAGACATCTTGCCTGTTTTCAACAGTATGCCTGTTGAATTCTTGCCTGTTACAACAGCATGCTTAAAGCCTTAAAAAATGGCTTACAAAAAAGGTGTATACAAGGACAATTTTGGCTTGATATATATATGTAACCACAGTGTTAGCGTTAAGTTATACCTTCCTTTCACATATACTTACCAGTTAAATGATTCATCTTCAAACTTCAAAAAAAAGGAAAAAAAGACATTATAGAGCACCCTGGAAAATCTGTAAGTTTTTTTTAAACATTTGCTCAACCACTCATTTACATATATTAAATATGAGAACATGAGTATCAACAAATATTCACCACTTCTGAGCACTTCACTGCAGAGTTCAAAACTGGGTCTCAGCTTAGGAACAATGAAAAGCTTCCCTTCTGAAAATGTTTTTACAAAATCATAATACATACTAAAACATTCCAAAAAAATCAGAGAATACAGGTAGGCATAAAGAAGGAAATTTTAATTACCTACAACTTTAAAAACCAGAAATATGCTCAGTGCCTAAAGCTTCTTCTAAAATGTGTACACAATACAGAAATAATTGGTCTTTTACAAATGAAATTGCTTGATTAGGATTACTTGACTTACAAACAAAAATAATTCTATGTAAACACAAATTTAGGCAGTTCAAATGTAATATAATAATGTGTATCTGTAACCAACTCTCTCCAATATACTCACTCCTGAAAATTATTTTTAAAAAGTGAAATGTCTACCATTAGGAATATATCTACTTTCTCCCTTCATCTATAAATATTGGGGATAATTTTTCCAAATAAATTTATTTAACATGTTGCAATTTCCAGAATGCCATTAACAGACCGCATCACCTTGTAAGGTGATAAGTGCTCTGTGCTATCATTTCAAAGCAGCTTACAAACCCTACAGTGGAGCCAAGTGGGTGAAGTGAGAAGTGACCAAGAAGGCACCAGAAAAGTAGAGCTTGTTTTAAAGTCAGGGATTTGATACCAAGGTCGAAAAGAGTGAAAGTAGCTTGAGGGTTGACCAAAAGACAGCTAACAATTACTCAATGAAAGTCATGTTCCTGACTCTTTTCATGTATTATTACTAAATTTATCCTATCTAACTCACTGTTTGAGATGGGGGTTTAATGATAAATGACTAGCACGAGAACACAGGCCTTTTCAAGACAAACTGCTGAGAAGAGAAAGCAAGTTCAAGACAGTACTAGTGGGATATTTGGTAAATATAGAATTATGCTTATATTTGTGCATTTAAAAAGATCTGGATGTTGAGTTTATGAGTAATTTTAATTTTTTCCATTTTGTAAACAATGAACTTCCATCATTTATATAATGAGAATAAAACTGAGATGAAAGATAAGTTAAAAAAATTAATCCTATCACCTCCATTTTACAAAAGAGGGAACAATATTAGAAAAGTCAAATAACGTACTGCCTAATCATTCTGCTATTATGCAGCAGAGAAGAAATTCAAAATTAGATTTGTTTGACCCCACAGTGCATACTCTTTTCATTTCCCCAGGCCGCCTCTCTGGTTCTTATTCAGATATTGATTTCGGGTTCCCTGTGAGCAATTTCACCAAAGTGGGCTCTAGGAAGGGAATGATCCACCTGAAGGCCCACGATCAAATACGATCACCTAGATAGCCTAGATTTTTCAGCCTTTCTTCATTCAAGTTACCTTTATACCTTTTTCTCCCATTTTTTTCCATTCACAGGCCTAACACACTAGCAAAAAAAAAAAAAAAAAAAAAACAAGGAAAGAAAAAAATGACTGGGATGTTCTATTTGATTTACAAATTCCTCCATTCTTGTCTTTGTTCAAGTTGTTCCCTTCATCTGGAGCCCTTCTCCAATACCCCTAGGGCCAATTACATCTGTGAGTTATGGTCCAGTTCAAATGCCATCTCCTCCACACAGCACTCCCTGATCTCCCATTCTCCCATTTAGTAATAATATCTGCAGTCTATGGATTCTTGACCTTTTATACTGGTACCTCTATTAACAACTCATGACTTGTAGTGGTTTAAAAAAATTATCATCCTACATATTACCTATTAATTACAAAGGAAAAACAGTGCCTTTATAATGTAAATCTAGGAGACATCACATTATTCAAATGATCAAATTTACATCAATAATGAAACTGACATCTTGTTCCTCTGATGTGCTACATTGAGACAGACCTAAAATCACCTAGGTAGCATTCCAGACAGAAGTGTTTCACCTTATCTGATCACAAGGAAACGTTCAGGCAAACCCAAATTGAGAGGCATCCTACAAAGCAGCTGGTCTGAACTCTTACTGTCATGAGAGACTAAAAAAGGGCTGGAAAACGGGTCCAGATTAAAACAGGCAACTAAATGCAAGATCCTTGGTTGAATCTTGGGTCAATAACAAAAATTTAAAAACTAAGGACAGTATTGGGACACATGAAGAAATTTGGATATGTACTACACATTAAATAATATTACATCCATGTTAAATTTCTTCAGGATGACAACAGAATTGCAGGTATGTAGAAGAAAGTCCATGTTCTTGGGAAATACAGGCTGGGTATTGGGGATAAAGCGTCCTCGTGATATCTATACCTAACTCACAAATGGTTGAGCAAAAAATGTCTATTTGCCCAAAAAGCAAACAGTTTTAATAATTGTCCAATCTAGGTGAAGAATATATGGGTGTTTATTGTACTCCTGCAGCTATTCTGTAGGCTTACAATTTTTCAGAGTTGGAAAACAGTATTTAAAAGTTATAGATTCAAAAAAACAAAATCAACAGAAAATACAGAAAGTTGCAAAGAATGATTTAGCACTTGTTTTCTGCCTCCCAGAATTAACAGTTAACATTGTCATAATTGCTTCTAGTCTTCCCCCCAAAATTAGGTATCATCCCCTTTGCCACATCATCCCATTCTTATTGCCTTCCAGACACTGTGAAATTGTAAGGTAGGGAATGCTCATTTTCAACTTTACAAGTACTGCAAATATTGTCTCAAAGCAGATGCACCAACTTAAACTCCACTAGCAGTTTCTAAATTACCATTTTCAACCACATCTTCACTAATATTTGACACTGTCAAGCATTAAAAATTTTTGTCAATCTGGGCATAAATACCCCAAAGAGAATTTAAAGATCTGAGTTCACACTAACATTTCTACAGCATTTTCTTTCTTCTGCCTCTACGTCTACCAGAAAAAGAGATGCAGGGAGATGTTGAGTGCCTCATCTCAGGTCACATGGCTGATACATAGTTGACCAAGTGCTTGAACCCAGACAAGTGACACAACCAACACCTTGGGCTCTTTACTGGCACTCAGCTGTCTTCCCTTTGATGCCATTAGCCCTCAGCCCTGACTCCAGATAACAAGCAATGAGACACCATTCCAGCCGAAAGGTGTAGACTGATGGGCCTCATCTGTGCGGTTGGTACAACTGCAGTTCCACATCTACCTCACAACCTATTGAATATGTTCACAAAGTAAATTCTGTAAGAGATGTATACATAGGTCATAGATACAATAGAGGTCCTAAGGTAGGAAATTGTTATTCATGCTATTCTTTATTTGCTATGACTCTGGGAAAGTTTCATACCTTCTCTACACAACCAGTATTACCTACCATGTGGAAAGTATGTTTTATGGAGAAGATCAGTTGTATGAAGGTGTCAAAAAATATCACCTACTATATTTCATGACATAAATTTTTCGGGGGTCAATCTGATGTGAAAAATTCAGTGTCACTTACACCAAACTAGGACCATACAATAAAAGAGCCTTAGCAAAATAAGAACTTCACCCATAGACCCTTCCTTTTATTACATCATTATAGGAAGTTGAGGATAATCAAACCTACATGGCAGCATATACTAAGAATTAGTCCCCATATGAAACTCACAAAAGCACCACACAGTGTTTGGGAATTAATTACCTGTCTTTTAAAAAATATAAGATGAAAGCTTCAAATTCAACCCAGCATGCATACCACCATTTCCAAGATTTTAAAAACGGATGTGTTTTAATCCTAGAAATAAAAAACTCACTTCTTATAAATTAACTCATTCATTTACTTATTCAGCAAACATTTACTGAGTACCTATTATGTGCCAGACACTATTCTACCACAGCAATGAAGACCAAGTCCCTATTCTCACAGACCTGGCATTCTAATGAGACAAAATCAAAATAACAAAGAAATCCACAAATAATACGATATCAGGTAGATACATACTGTGAAGAAAATAAAAGGACAGGGATAAAGAATGACAAAGGGGGCAGTATAAGGACACAGAAAGTACCAGGCAAGACCTCTCCAAAGTAGTGGTTTGTAATATGGTGTGTTCAGTATAAACTATTGCAGCACCAACATCTGTTTCATAAAATACTCTTATTCACCATTCCATACCCCTTTCCCTTTATTTCTTCCAGAAAAAGTTTGCTATAGTGCTTTTCCATTATTGCTATTATTTTAGAGGGGAAAAATATCTCACAAGAGATGATGACAAGTGCTTTACAAACAGGTGCAAATTTCAAGTCACACATTCTGAAAAAAATGTTAAGAATGATTTGTCAGTGAGAAGTCTGATGCCAAAATGAAGCTGAACTGCAAGAATTTAAAATGAAATTTCAAGAAAATGACTTGACAAATCTTCAACTGTATCATCTGCACATTTACTTTCTATCATATATGAAAAGAATAAAAGCAATAGGAAAATACATCTTATGAGATCCTGCGGTTTTCCACTTAAAGACAGAAAAATTGGAATACCCCTCTCTAAGCCACAGTATATACATGATTTAAAGAAAACCAGCACACACTAAAATTACCTTTCACAGGCTTACACAAGAGCTTAGAGGGCTTCAATCACTTGGAACTAGGAATGCCTTAATACAAAAATCTAAGGGCCAAAGCATTCACTTCTCTCTTTCCTCTTATTTTTCCTCAGATATTTTGCTGATTCTCTGGTCCCTAAATGAAATGTATGTGGTCTAGTCTCTTTCAAAACTACTACTCTGACCCCAGCCAAATCTTTTCTTTTACTTTCCGATTACAAAATTCCCTCTTTCACCTACATTATCATCCTATCTACATTGTCTTTCTTCTTATCTAAAGATTCAAAAATTCTTACAGGCAGACGAAATAAGATGCCCAAAACTTATTTCTTCTTCAGGAGTCCTTAGTATTTTTGTGCCATGGATCTCTTGGGTAGTCTGGTGAAACCTACAGACCTCTTTTCAGATCGGTTTTAAATGCATAATTAAATACATGAGATTAAAAAAGGAAACAATTACACTGAACTATTAGCAAAACAATTTTAAAATCCTGATACAGTTATGTATATGTAGCTTTATCATCACATTAAATATAACAAGATCTAACAAGTAATACCATAAATTTGAAGAAATTATTAGCATAAATGATATCTGGAGATATCTGCAACAATCGTAAAAATGATTTTTAAAAATCTGTAATTTTTACTGGTGACAAAGTCACAGGTATTGCTAATTCTAATTCCACTGTGGTTTGCTGACTATATTCATAATTGAAAGAATAAATTACAGTTATCAGATAATGAAAATAAAGATGGGATTTTAATCTCCATTCTAGTTCAAGGACCCCGTGAATTCTATCCACCAACTGGTGAATCCCAGGTTAAAAGCCCTTTCTAGTTCAAAGTCTTGCTCAAGATGATTCTTGTCACAAGTTTTTAAATAAAAACACTGGTTCCTCCTTTCACCTAGCTCTCATCTGAGCAGAATATCGTCACGCCTCTCTGATTTTTCACAGGTTTTTACACAGAATACTGTTTATTTCTGTGGTTTGCTTGCCAACACCCATTTACATTTTGCTAGTCAATAAAAAGTGAAGTTGAAGCAAAGGAGATGGAAGCAACCAAGAGACCCTCACTTCCTGACCTCCACGGCAAATGGAAAGATGCCAGATACACTGTGTGTTTGCGGTAGGTGGGCTTATACCCCGGCCCCTTGAGTCCAACTTGTCCAGAGTCCCCGAAGCCCGACATCTTCACAGAGGCTTTCAGAATACATTCCACCTCCTTCTCGCCTCCTATACTCAGTTCCCTACTAGCCTGGTGGCTCGCCTCGGGCTTCTACCCGAAACCGCCCCGCGGTCCTCCGGTCCCTTCCCAGCCCATCCCCCACGCGTCCCTCCCTGTCGTCGGCCCCAGGCCACCCTGGCCCCTGCGCGCCGCCACAGCTGTCCCCGGGGCCTAACCGTATCTACTCTTTCCCTCACTTCTCCAGACACTACGGGGAAGGGCCCAGGGCCCAGGGGTCAGCCGGGCTGGGCGGCCCGGCCGTCAAGCGCAGCCTGCGGCCCTAGGCCGAAGCAGCCCGGCCACCAGGTGCGGAGCCTCGTACTCTGCGCGGGTGAACTAGAAACGCGTACTCACCAAGAGATCACGCGGAGGTGGGCACCGCGGTGTGGCCAGACCGTCGCTCGGCCTCGGAGCCGTCGCCCTCGCTGCAAACTGCCACCACCACTGCCGCCGCCGCCGCCGCCACTCGCTAGTTGGCTCCCCTGCGTCCTGCGGCGGCGCTGCTGCCACGCCATCGCGCTTGCGCGGTGCCGCGGAGGCTCCTGGGACTGGTGGTCCGGGCGGCCGGCCAGCTGCTGGTGCCCCTTCTGCCTGAGCCCTCCGGATCCGCTACCGGCTTGAGCGGTGGCGGGCGACGCGGATACCGCGAAGCGCCTTCCGGGAAACTGGTGAAGACCAGACGCGCAGGCCCTTGCTTCCGCGCATGGTGCTGCTCGATGTGAAAAATCGCCTGAGCAAGTATGTGTGAAGTATAACAAGTCAGAGCTTTTACGCCGTCGTTAACAACTGTCACTTGCCCAGGACACATTGTTGGAAGCTCACACACACATACACCCACCCCTCCTCTCCCTCGATGTTAAGTGTCGCTAACTGCCGTTAGTGGTATCTGCATTGTCAGTTTTGAACCTGATTTTCCACTCCTCATTTTACCGAACTTTACATATTGTAAACTTGACCATGCGGTTTAAGTTGATTACCATTTACCTAGTAAAAAAAATTTTTTTTACAAAACCAATTTAGGTATATTCAAATATCAAATTAACCGAGCTGGACAGTCATAGAAATCTTAGACTCGGAAGACACCTTAAAGGTCATTTGTCCAACTCCTCCCGCGGGAAGGAATTCCCTCTTGTACATTCCAGTCAGACGGTCATCCAACTTCTGTTCCAACAGTTCGAATTTCTGGGAGCTCACTATCGTAAGCAAGGAAGCGTACACCACTGTTGGACAGCTCTAAATGTTAGAAAGTTCCGCCTCCTGCTGAACTGAAATCTGCTTCCCTTTTTCTTCCATTGCCCGTAGCCATGCCTCCTGGGGCAATATAGAATGTTTTCCACTTGACAGCCTTTCAAAATATTGAAAACAATGATTATATCCTCCAACTGTGGGAGTCTTCAGGGGAAAAAAAGAAGAATAGTAATAATCAGTTTTCAGCTATTTTAAATGTGAGTCAGCTCCCAGACTGCTTTCCATTTAATCATCCTCCTTGATGTATTACCTCTAAAACTTGTCAAAATTTTCTTCATATTTATTGCATTTTATTACCGTGATAGCATTCTATGGTAAACTGTTCAGGTATTGTTGCTATCATATTGCCATTCAACCAATTAAAGAATCCAATTCAATCAAAGATTATTTATCAACTTTGTTATAAAGAATTGTCCAAAAGCACAAGGGAAAATTTAAAAAGCAACAGGATGTAATTTACAATCTAGGGTGAAAGGATAACTCACACAGACTAAGGATCATAATAAGATAAGGTATAAAGTGCCATGAGACTCCCAGAGGAAGGCTTCATCAAGTGGAGCGGTCATGACCTTAAGAAAGAGATGACACATGGGAGTTACTAGATAGCTGGGTTTTGAGAAGGGAAATGGTATATGAGGATTGCTAAGAACTCAGCCTGAGCAAAATGAATGAGTAAATGAACAAAATCACAGTTTGCTCTCACTTGATTCTGAGTATTCTAGATATGCTGGAGCACAGGCCAGGGAGGAGGAGAAGGAAAGGATCCCAAAAGTTACAACATATTTTTGAGGGTGGTGAAGAAACTGCACTGTGACACATTCTAAAAAGAGCACTGGGATGGTCAATTAATTGTTCTGAGCCCTACTCTGACACCTACAAATGAACAGCTCGAACTATATGAGCAGTTTTCAATCTTTTTTTCCACACAGCACACCCAAGGAATACAACCCACACATTAGAACAATGGATCACTACAAGAGTAATTCTTGCTGAATACTGGAGTAGGTATTATTCTCAAACCCCTTTTACTCATAGGAAAGTGAACTCCAGAAGTGGAAAGATGCTCAAAATTAGTAAGTAGTACTCCCTGAGGGCAGGGAACCCATCTTATTCACCATCATCTCTCTGGAACCTGGCATACTGCCTAGAATGTAATGCAAAAAATTTTTTTGTTTTTCTAATGAATGGGATGAATAAACAGAACCCTGACCAAAGCCCTTTCTTTCCACTACACGACTCAGCATTCCTTGACATGCAGAGACACGAAGATACTTGTACATAGTCAGAAAAGTCATACCTGAAAGAAAAACAGGGCCACATCCAGAAGGAAGTAAGACTAGGAAGAGGTAGAGCAAGGGGAGAGGGGAAAAAACAAGGACTTCACCCATGATGTGATTTTATCAATTTGGCACACAGCATGGGAAATAAATTACTTTGAAGTGGCAGTACACACTTGGCTGTGGAAAGACACAGCCTGTGGAAAGATTCATCTTAGTGTCTCACCTGAATCAATTAAAACATAAAGTAGGTGATAGGTAAATACAGCAATAACATGAATAGAAACCAATACAGCAGAAAATTCATAATTTTATTATGAAATAATAAAGCAAAAACACATAAAGCATATCTATTTATGCTTACCATGAAGCAAAGTCCAAATATAAGCTGTTATACTGTGATATAGCTCAAACTCAAATAGCAGGCAAACATTTAAAACACTCAATGCTAATGGCTAACTTAGCCATTTTTCATTTGCTAAATTTCTTTTCTGAAATTTATTTTCCATCAAACAATAATACAGGAACTCATTTTTGTTCTTTTAAAAAATGTATACAATAAGTCAAACACTCTTCTGGATTCCCATCCAATTCTGCCCAAAGGGAGCCATTCTTGTTAATTTGATAGTAATCTGTCCAAACTTAGGGGTGAGAGGTGTTTAACACAAATAGGATCACATTGTACACACTCTTCTGTGTTCTGTAACTTGCTTTTTTAATAATAAATCCTGGGCATCTTTCCATATCAATACATAAAAATCTACTTCATTGTTTTGAAACTGCACAGTATTTCCACAGAATAATCTACCATATCTTACTTAGCATCCCCTATTGATGGGCATTTAGGTTGATTTACACTTTGAACAACAAAAATGTGCGTGAATTAACTATGTTAATTTTTAATGGGAAAAAATTTCTAAAGCTCTGGGAATCTGTAAATGAAAAAATCTAGAAAGACATGATGGAAGATGTCCTGTACACCATGGCAGAAAGGATTCCTTCATAAAATCCTTTCTGCACTTTAGAACAGTCCAATTGAAAGTAAAGGACAGGACTCCAGGCATAGCCCTACTCCATGTTCTGAGCCCTTGGTTGTCCTGCACTGGCCCCCACTGGCAGGCTCATAAATAGGAGTATTAAGAGGTCAATTTACTAATGAAGCTAATGGAACTCATGATTTAGGGCCCCTCCAAGGCCCCAGCAATGTATTCAGTTGTATGGTTTCGTAACATTTGCCAAGGAATTTTAAATTATTCGCTAAATTAGGTCAACAGATAAAAGTCTAAAACGTCAGAATAATGAGAATAATGAGAGTGTCATCTGTAGAACAGAGTCATAAATTATGCAACTCATACTTCAGCAGCATGAAATCTACCATAAACCTTATTTTTCTACCAGTACCAGGGATGTCCAGACTGACAGGAGCTGTTAATACAACATAAAAGTTTGGTAAATTGCCTGTATTTGAATTTAACCCATGACTAATTATAATGTATGAAAAATCCTTAATGTAATTATATCTTACATATCGCTCAATGACAAGCTTTTTTGTTCTCTTGTATAACTTTTGGTTTTAATTTCCTGAAGTTTTTTAAGCTTAGTAACTTCCTGATAGACAAATAGAATTTTTTAAAATAATGAGCAAATGCAGACAAAAATATATGACAATTCACTCTTTGAAAAGCATAGACATCACCAGTTTGAACGGTTACATAATATTTCATCATGCTGATGTATCATAATTTGTCATTTCAGAATGGAAGTTATTCCTGGTAACTTTTTAAATGCTAAATTTGTGTATATTTTTTAAATTGTAGAATATAAAAAAGTTAAATAGAAATTTAATACTTTGTAAAACTAATTTTAAAATAGATGATATAGTACTATCATACTGTTGAGTAACCTACTTTAACTTAACAATATAAAACAGATCAGTTTTGCAAACTTGACAAGCTAATTCTAAAATTTATGTAGAAATATAAAGTGCTAAGAATAGCCAAAGACAGTCCTGAAGAAGAAGAGGAATGCAGAAGGACTTGTTCTACTGGATATGAAGAGTTATATAGCTATAGTAATTAAGACAGAGGCTAACACATCTACTAATATGAAAAACTGTGCTGGGACAATTCACTATCCATTCGGAAAAAAATTAATTTTATTCATTATACATAACATAGCTATACAAAGTCAATTTCAGGTAAACTATATAGATCTAAAAGAGACAGGTAAAAAAGAAATAAATTTTTAGTAGAAAATTGAGGAGATTATGTAAACAACTTATGAAAAGCACAACCGCAAAGGGAGAAATTGCTCAGTTTTCTGTTTGTCAAAATATCTGTTCATCCAAAAAAAACCAGCATTAAGTCCTATAGCTTGATTTTGGTGATGTTTACATGAATCTCTACATAAGATGAAACTGTACAGAACTGTATTCACACACACAAATGCAGGCTTTAAAAAATGGTAGAAAACTGAGTAAAATGTGTAGTTAAAAGTAGTATTCCAATGTCAGTTTCCTAGTTTTTCCAGCTATGTAAGATGTTAACATTGGAGTAAGCTGAGTGAAGGGTACATGGGATTCTACTATTTTTGCAACTTTCTGTGAGTGTACTGCTTTCAAAATTAAAAGTTTTTTTAAAAACATCAGGAGGGAATAAAAACACATGCCACAGAGTGGGAAAAAATACTTGCAATGCATATAACTGAAAAACTGACTAATACCTAGAATATAAATAATTATTACAAAATAAGAAACTCAATAGACAAATGGGTTGCTTCAGTAAAGAAAAATCAAAATGACCAGACCAATACAAATATGAAAAAATACACTTCATTTGTGATCAGGAAAATTACAATTAAAACCACAATGAGATGACAGTACACATGCCCCAGAATGTCAAATAGATAGTTTGTATCAAGTGTTGACAATGATGTGAAAAACTGGAACTCTCATACATTTCTGGTGAGAATGGACATTTGCACAACCATTTTAGAAAGCAATTTGCCATGATTTACTTAAGTTGAAGATTTTAAACTCTTTTATCCATAAATTCTAATCCTGGTCATATACCCTAGAGAAATTTATGCACGTGTGAACCAAGAAACATACAGAAGAATGTTTATAGTAGCATTATTCATAATAGCCAACATCTAAATACAACATAAATTGTGATACATTGGAATACTATACAGAAGTGAAAATGAATGAATTAGAGCTACACAAGAGTAAGGATAAAACTTAAAAACAATGTTGAGTGAAAGAAGCCAGACACAAATATATACTTTCTGATTCCATTTACATGAGGCAAAAAAACAGGGAAAACTAAATTATGACGTTTGACAAAGTATATTTAAAATTCTAAAATATTATAGTAACAATAATGTTTTTATGGAGGAGGAGATTGTGATCAGTTAGGGGGAAAAATGAGGACTTCTGGGCGCTGACAAAACTCTATTTCTTGACCTGGATATCGACTACCTGGGCATTCACTTTATGATTATTCACTAAACTGTATATTTACATTTTATGTATTTTCTGTATTCACACTGTAATTTATAATAAAACATTAAAAAATATATAAAACATCCAGCACATAGTAGATACTCAATTAAGGGTAGCTCCTATTGACATGGCATTTAAAAAAAGGCAGCTGATTTGTGACAATCTCTAAGAAATATAGGTAACTATATTCGAGATGAAGGAGCAGAACCATGTGTATAGTGTGCTCCATCACTAGACTTAAGACAGGGATACATACACACATATACATACACACACACAGTGTACATGCATAAAACATTTCTAAGCTACAGAAGAAAGTGATAACAGTAGTTACCTTTGCCAGGGTAGGGAAACAAGACTGGGGACTGGGTGGCAGTCAGACTTATTTTTATTGTATATTGTACCCTTTGAATTTTATGTACATATATTTCCAGTTTTAAAAATTTAGAAATCTAAGATATGTGTCAAATACTATCAGTCAAATTCTATAGGGGCAGCTCTTTATATTTAGCTTATTTTACTTCAAAGGAAAATTTCACACAGAAGAAAAATTAAAACTAACATTTTAGGTATAAAACTAAAATGCTTTAATTATTCAAATAAATCATAACAGCCTTGTGAAGAGGAAGAATTATATCCATTTTACAGACTACTAGTAAACAGAGCCTCAGAGAGATTAAGCGACTTGTCCTAAATCACAGCTAGCTGATAGAACTGGAATTTATATAGTTTGTATGTTTCGAAAAAACTTGGTCTTCTATCACGCTATCTGACACAGCATGCTCTCTTAAAAGTCTTCCATCAAAAAAATATATTTGAAGAATAGAAAATGCACTATTTGTTACTTCCCATTTGTGTGGGGGGGAAAGAGAAGTTTCTCTCTTTTCTTTTCTTTTTTTAGGTTTTTGTATTGTAGTTGATAAACAGTATTATATTGGTTTCAGTTATACTATATAATGATTAGAAAATTATGTACATCATTAAATGTTCACACCAATTAGTGTAGTTACTGTCAACACAGAAAGATACTATAACATTATCAGTGACTACATTCTCTATGCTGTACTCTCATCCCTATAACTAATTTATGTAATTGAAATTTTGTGCCTCTTTATCCCCTTCACCTATTTTACCCATCCCCCCACCCTATGGTAACCAACAGTTGTCTATATTTGTGGGTCTATTGATTTTTTAGAGAAGGTTCTCTATTAACTATAAAATTCACTTTAAAAAGTGAAGACAAAGAAGGAAACTCACTGCATAGCACATTGGACATTCAAAAGTACAAAAACACACTACATGCAAGGAAGAAGTTTAACTGCCCCTGTTTGCAGATGACATGATAATGTACATAAAAAACCCTAAAGAATCCACTCCAAAACTACTAAATCTAATATCTGAATTCAGTAAAGGTGCAAGATACAAAATTAATACGCAGAAATCTGTTGCATTCCTATACACTAATGATGAACTAGCAGAAAGAGAAATCAGGAAAACAATTCCATTCACAACTGCATCAAAAAGAATAAAATACCTAGGAATAAACCTAACCAAGGAAGTGAAAGACCTATGCTCTGAAAACTACAAGACACTCATGAGAGAAATTAAAGAAGATACCAATAAATGGAAACACATCCCATGCTCATGGATAGGAAGAATTATTATTGTCAAAATGTCCATCCTGCCTAAAGCAATTTATAGATTCAATGCAATACCTATCAAAATACCAACAACATTCTTCAATGAATTAGAGCAAATAGTTCTAAAATTCGTATGGAACCACAAAAGACCCTGAATAGCCAAAGCAATCCTGAGAAGGAAGAATAAAGCTGGGGGGATTATGCTCCCCAACTTCAAGCTCTACTACAAAGCCACAGTAATCAAGACAATTTGGTACTGGCACAAGAACAGACTCATAGACCAAAGGAATAGACTAGAGAGCCCAGATATAAACCCTAGCATATATGGTCAATTAATATATGATAAAGGAGCCATGGATATACAATGGGGAAATGACAGCCTCTTCAACAGCTGGTGTTGGCAAAACTGGACAGCTACATGCAAGAGAATGAAACTGGATAATTGTGTAACCCCATACACAAAAGTAAACTCAAAATGGATCAAAGACCTGAATATAAGTCATGAAACCATAAAACTCTAAGAAGATCAAGTATTTTAAAAATACAATTTAGTTTTTATTGCTGTTGTTTCTTAAGCAGATGTTAAGAACAATAATCATAACCACCAATGTAATAACTGGTTCAAGCAAGGATCATCAGTGGACACTAAAATCATTTGGTTGGCTAATAGGATATTTACATTGTCCCACTCACTCCACGGACTACTTACAAAAGGGAGTGGGTACCTTTACAATGACTAGATCAAACTTAACATCAATAATAATGGGGCAGACTAACATTACATGCCTCTCAGTATGACACAACAGGAAGTACACAGAATCATCTATGTAATATTTCTTACCAAAAATGTTTACCTTGCATCTAAGCATGAGAAAACAATCAGACAAATCCAATTTATGGGACATTATAACTGTCCTGCACTCTTCAAAAGAAAACACGTTACTGAAGAAACACACAAAAGTTAGAGTGGGGCTCTTCTAGATCAGGGGTTCAAACTAAGGTTCACTGAAGTACAGCCATGTCCATTCACTTACATCCTGTCTATGGCTGCTTTTCTCTTACAAGAAACAGTATGGCCCACAAAGCCAGAAGTATTTACTATCTGGTCCTTTACCGAAAAAGTTTGCCGATCCCTGGTCTAAATTAAAAGGGACATGACCACCAAATGTAAAAAGAAATCCTTAAAGTGGATTCTGAAAGGGAAGGGAAGCTATAACATTTATAACATTTATGGAACAACTGGAATATTTAATATGAACATTAGACATTGTAGTATCAATGTTGAATGCAGAAGTACTTAGGGGTTACAGATCATAACATATGCCACTTGCTTTCAAATGGTTCAGAAAAAAACTTTAAGACAAAGTAAATGTGACAAAACATTAACAACTGTGAATCTGGGCCTGTAGTTTCAAATATTTTGATCTCAGGACCCCTTACACTCTTAAAGAACCCTGAAGGGCTTTTGTTTGTATGAGTCAAATCTGTTATTTTAAAAATGGGTAAAGGATTAGCATAGGCATTTCTCCAAAGAAGATACATAGTCAAATAAGCACGGGAAAAGATGCTGCAGCTTTATTAGACATTAAGGAAATGCACATCAAAACCACAATAAGATACCACTTTGCATCCACTAGCATGGCCATAATGAGAAGGAAAGGTAGTAAGTTTTGTGAGGACGTGGAGAAACTGAAACCCTGCTAAACTTCTGGTGGGAGTACAAAGTGGTGCAGATACTGTGAAAAAAGCTTTGTAGTTTCTCAAAGAGTTAAACAAAGAGTTACCATTTAACCCAACAATTCCACTCTAGGTATATATCCAAGAGAAATGAAAATTTGTGTCCACACAAAAATTTGTACAGCAATCTTTATTCACAATAGCCAAAATATGGAAACAACAAAAATGTCTATCAATGGATGAATAAACAGAATGTGGTATAAAAAAAACTCTTAGAAGAAAACATAGGCAAAAACGTCTTAAATATAAACATGAGCAACTTTTTCCTGAATGCATCCCCTCGGGCAAGGGAAACAAAATAAAAAATGAACAAATGGGACTACATCATGTTAAAAAGCTTCTGTACAGCAAAGGACACCATCAACAGAACAAAAAGGCATCCTATAGTATGGGAGAATATATTCATTAATGACATATCCAACAATGGGTTAACATCCAAAATATATAAAGAACTCACACACCTCAACACCCAAAAAGCAAATAACCTTACTAAAAAATGGGCGGAGGATATGAACAGACACTTCTCCAAAGAAGAAATTCAGATAGCCAACAGGTACATGAAAAGATGCTCCACATCACTAATTATCAGGAAAATGCTAATTAAAAACCACAATGAGATATCACCTCACACCAGTTAGGATGGCAAACATAGAAAAGAATAGGAAAAACAAATGCTGGCGAGGATGTGGAGAAAGGGGAACCCTCCTACACTGCTGGTGGGAATGTAAAATAGTTCAACCATTGTGGAAAGCAGTATGGAGATTCCTCAAAAAACTCAAAATAGAAATACCATTTGACCCAGGAATTCCACTCCTAGGAATTTACCCTAAGAATGCAGCAGCCCAGTTTCAAAAAGACTGATGCGCCCCTATGTTTATTTATTTATATATTTTTAATAATTTACTTTGGTATCATTAATCTACAATTACATGTGCAATATTATGGTTATTAAACTACCCCCTTCATCAGGTCACCCCCCCAACCCCATTACAGTCACTGTCCATCAGCATAGTGAGATGCTATAGAATCACTACTTGTCTTCTCTGAGTTGTACAGCCCTCCCCGTGCCCCCCCAACATTACATCTGCTAATCGTAATGCCCCTTTTTCCCCTCTTATCCCTCCCTTCCCGCCCATTTTCCCCAGTCCCTTTCCCTTTGGTAACTATTAGTCCGTTCTTGGGTTCTGTGAGTCTGCTGCTGTTTTGTTCCTTCAGTTTTTTTCTTTGTTCTTATACTCCACATATGAGTGAAATCATTTGATACTTGTCTTTTTCGGCTTGGCTTATTTCACTGAGCATAATACCCTCTAGCTCCATCCATGTTGTTGCAAATGGTAGGATTTGTTTTCTTCTTATGGCTGAATAATATTCCATTGTGTATATGTACCACATCTTCTTTATCCATTCATCTACTGATGGACACTTAGGTTGCTTCCATTTCTTGGCTATTGTAAATAGTGCTGCAATAAACATAGGGGTGCATATGTCTTTTTCAAACTGGGCTGCTGCATTCTTAGGGTAAATTCCTAGGAGTGGAATTCCTGGGTGAAATGGTATTTCTATTTTGAGTTTTTTGAGGAACCTCCATACTGCTTTCCACAATGGTTGAACTAATTTGCATTCCCACCAGCAGTGTAGGAGGGTTCCCTTTTCTCCACATCCTCGCCATCATTTGTTGTTGTTTGTGTTTTGGATGTTGGCCATCCTCACTGGTGTGAAGTGATATCTCATTGTGGTTTTAGTCTGCATTTCTCTGATGATTAGCGATGTGGAGCATCTTTTCCTGTGCCTGTTGCCATCTGAATTTCTTCTTTGGAGAAGTGTCTATTCATGTCCTCTGCCCATTTCTTAATTGGATTATTTGCTTTTTGTTTTTTAAGGTGTGTGAGTTTTTTATATATTTTGGATGTCAACCCCTTATCGGATATGTCATTTATGAATATATTCTCCTATACTGTAGGATCTCTTTTTGTTCTGCTGATTGTGTCCTTTACTGTACAGAAGCTTTTCAGCTTGATATAGTCCCACTTGTTCATTTTTGCTTTTGTTTCCCTTGCCCGGGGAGATATGTTCATGAAGAAGTCACTCATGTTTATGTCCAAGAGATACCCCTATGTTTACTGCAGCACTGTTTACAATAGCCAAGAAATGGAAGCAACCTAAGTGTCCATCAGTAGATGAATGGATAAAGAAGATGTGGTACATATACACAATGCAATATTATTCAGCCATAAGAAGAAAACAAATCCTACCGTTTGCAACAACATGGATGGAGTTAGAGGGTATTATGCTCAGTGAAATAAGCCAGGCAGAGAAAGACAAGTACCAAATGATTTCACTCATCTGTGGAGTATAAGAACAAAGCAAAAACTGAAGAACAAAATAGCAGCAGACTCACAGAACCCAAGAATGGACTAACAGTTGCCAAAGGGGAAGGGACTGGGGAGGGTGGGTGGGAAGGGAGAAGGGGAATAAACGGCATTAGGGTTAGCACACATAATGTAGGAGCACGGGCAAGGAAGTATAGCACAGAGAAGACAAGTAGTGACTCTGTAGCATCTTACTATGCTGATGGATAATGACTGTAATGGGGTATGTGGTGGGGACTTGATAATGGGGGGAATTTAGTAACCACAATGTTGCTTATGTAATTGTATATTAATGATACCAAAATAAAAAAAATAAAAAGCACTACATAATTTAAACCTAGTATTGCTTCCAGCTCATGTTAGAGATACTTTTGTTTTACACCCAAGTTGTTTAACTAAATTTGAGGAATTACTCCCAGTTCCTTTATAAAAAAAAGATCTATGTGGCCATATAAGAGAATAATTAGATGTAAAACTTTTTAAAGCATTTCCAAAATCTCTGTCAAATTCAACATAATCACCAAATTTACTATTTCCCATTGAAAGAAATTTTAAAAATTGACCTTTAAGAGGTAGTTTTCTTGAAGAGCCTCTAAAATTTCTTGTGACAATATGTTAACATGATTAACAATAGCATTACCACTATTCTACAACACTTCAAATACTTTTATATACAGTATCTCATCTGATCCCTGAAACTAGCCACTATGACAGGGAAGACAGAGATCCCTGACATGCAATAAATGAAGAAACTGAGACTCTAAGAGGTTGGTTTGTCCAAAGTCATGTGCTCTCTCTCTTTACTGAATGTTCTCGTCAACAAAGCATGTAGTAAATGCTCAATTATCAGGGTCTCAACATTTGTCAATTACATAGGCCTTTGTCTTTTCCTTCCTACTCTATACCCTTAATTTTCTTTCAGAAAGGAAGATTCAGGAGCTAAATGATACCCAGTCCTAGTCAGTCCTAACTTTGCTCAGCTTTCTGAGATCAGATGGGAAATAGAAATCTATTTTCTTAAATGTAGGAGCACAAGTGAAAGGAGCTGGTTTAAATTATTGGATAAAATCTGCATCTCTCTAGCACTCATTACCAAAATATTTGCAAACTATGTAACTACTCTATATCCTAAAACACAATATAAGTTTGACAACCTAGACTACAGAAATTAAAAATCAAGCTGAGATGGCTCCATATCTTCTCAGCTGTGTGATCTCTTGGGCAAGTTTTCTTATGTCTTGGGGCTTCAGATTCCTTAGCTCTAAAACAGGGGTAAAAAAAATCGCCTAAGGATTAAAAGAGATAATACACATATAGTATTTAGCATAAGCCTAGCACTTAGTTCAATATTGATTAATTTGGCACTAATACTAGCATTTAACATTCAGCAAGGTACATTTATCTATGCACTTTCCTATTCAATGCGTAAACGATCGCACTTTGGAATAGGTATACTATAATATGTACCTAATATACTTGGTTTTTAAAAGATACTAAAACCACTACTCAGTTCCCTTTGGAAGTTAGCTAGATACCACTTTTCTAAGAAATCTCAGATAAAGGAGAGTTGCAAAAGGTTACTCCAGCACTCAAGGGTGAGTCTGAAATTGAGGGTTTTTCAGACTGAAACTGAGCCTGAAATTTTGGGTGAAAACAGACTGTGATATATACAGAAAATTTGCTTGAAATGGTATGAGGGTATATGTGGCCAAATGGTGATTTCTCTCATGATAATGAACTGATGCAACCTGAAGAAGTGTCAGTGTTACAGCAGTATTACAAGCCCTGTTGAGATAGATGATTCAACTTCTATAGTAAGAATGGAGTCTACTCTGAGTCACCAGCATAACCTTTGAAGGGCACTAAAGGGGAAAAGCACTAAATTCTTGAGTACTGACTCCTAGGCTTAGCATCTTAGTGAACTTCAAGATGTTTCAGTGCTATTTAGTCACAGTATTGCACATACCCACTAATCTCAAAAATACATGTAGCAGGAAAAATACTGAAGTCTTCAGCTCTTGGCTATAAGGTCCCATGCCTTTTCTATAAGCATCTCAATGTATTTTGCATCAGGCCTTTGGCCTGTCCATGGTAGGTGCTCCAAAAGGATTTGTTGAATTAATGTTTAAAAAAAGTTAAGCCCATTGCCTATGGAGTTAAGCTGACTTGGGTATCAATCCTAACTCCATCATTCACCAGCTCTATGACTTTAAGCTAGTTATTTAATCTTTCAGTCTCAATTTTCTCATCCGGAAAATGGGAAATGCAAAATAATGGAACTCTAAGGACCGAATGACACGGGAAACACAGAACAATGTTAGGCGTATAGTTAGCATGAAGTAAATAGTAGCCGCCATTATTTTTTGCTAGAGGATGCCATTTACATAGAAGAGTAAGGCATCAAGACGTCTTTGTATATCAAATGCGTTTTAGCACAATCATATCTTCTCCAGAAAAAGTGAAGGTGAAAGGTATCAAGTATAAAGGATGAGGAAGGCCTTGTAAAGGGAAATGACGGGCAGAGGAGGGGAAGGCTAAGGGGTGGCAAGCTAGAAAAATGAAACATCACAGAACGGTTGCGATGGCATTACTAAGCTCTTCAGGAGAGAGCTGCCACTGTGGGGACGGGTACCCAGGGCTAGGGGGCCATTACGTTGGCCAGGCCTGTCCTGTGATTTACCGTGGGTCAGCGCAAGGTGGAGAAGCCTGGTGCCTGGGCAGGGAGAACAAGGGCGACAGAACTGGCTAGGGGGAGCCACTGATTGGTGGCCGGGCAGTGACCAGACCAGGCCCCAGCTCGAGGGCTGGGGAACGGAGGGCAAAAAAGACCCCGAGGCTCGGACACCCTAGTACCCGGAGTGGCCATTAAGGGCAGCGAAATTTGTTCTGAGGTGATCCCTGCATCTACGCTGAAGCCTGTCTGCCTGGGATAGGATGGAAGCCGGAAGGAGGA